>JAQFZF010000402.1:0-18197 GCA_034695365.1 Enchytraeus norvegicus
TATGAATGTAATATAATTACAGAGAGATCTAAGTAATGTTTTCATAAATCTCTAGCAAGCAGATCTATAATTAAAGTTAAAGTTGATGTCATATTCAGAGTAAAGCGCATTGACAAGTGCTGAACCCAACTAGACATTACAGAACACTGTTGACAAATGTCATTAATCCGACCGTGAGATCGTCACTATTCACTGATACGATAGAATCGTACATCAGACCTATGCTTAACGTTGCCATCTTCTGTAGCAGTCATCCACTTTTTTAATCATTACTTCCAAATTTTAATTAACCAACCCACGAAGAGATGGAAGGCTCTATTTGCCCGTTACATATCCGAGATTTTACTCGCTGATAGACTAGATCAGGACACCACTCCGTGGCTTATTGGTTACGAGTATCAGTCAGTTATGTTAAATTTTATGCACAGAAGGTTCGATTCCAGATTGAGTCAATTAGAGAGTAAGCGAAATTAGCAAATAGATAGAAATGTCTAACTGTCTCTAACTGTTTAAATGTCTAACAAACAAATATAAAGGGTTCAAGCATACCGGGCTACGCCTCTTCAGTGTTAGATTCTTCCATAATAAGATTCTTAGTTGTAACAGAAACCCCATCTTCCTGCTTTGATGTTAAGCACTCTTTCAGCTATAAATTGTAATTCTTCTTGAATTTCAAATAGAATTGGTTAGATTCTTATATACAATCAACATCATACTAGTACTAATATTCCTTTCATTTTTCTTTTAAGATTATACCTAGCGGGCACTTTGGCAAATATGATACGAGATTAATTCCATTCTATTTGGCTGTTGGCCTTAAAAAACATTATTCAACAGACATTTGTCACTTCACATTTGCATGATTTCACAATAGGCCTATATATATTATGAAGTTTGAATGTCTGATATTAGAAATGTAATATTCTACAATACACTGAAAACAAACAACATTCAGCAATTAATTCAATGTTAATCATTAATGTAGTAGGCCTACTAGGCCTATTTATGTATCGAAATATATAACATTACCATTGACCACATGAAAATATTAATTAAGGGTTTTAATTTAAAAATTAGATTATCGTAATTTCTTCAAGTTATCTGAAAATAGTGGAATTTGAAATCATAAATATAAAATTGTTAAGATGATATCAAGATTAGAAATATAGCAGACATATTTTCAGTTGAAAAATAGCTAACGTTTGAAATTGTTTACCATTGTAAGCTTACCTCAATTCCTAAGGCCATTCAGTTAATTCATTTAATAATAAAATTGATAATTAGGGGAGGTTATTATCATATAGTTCTCATATTTTGTAATTAATCCATGCAGAATATTTTTCTATATTTTACAAAATTCAGATAATTTTCATGTTTATTGTCCCTAAATTTATCATGGCCACAAATTTGATAAAACAGTTCATGAATTCAATATTCAATAGTATACAGGAATTATGTGCTTTACATTTGTTTAAAAACCGTATCATTTAACTAGATTTAGGTTCACAAATTTCTACTAATTAATATTAAATATTTATATATGGTTTTCAAAATCGATCTAAGTATACTTTCGTACAAGCTTCAATGGCAGAAAACAGTCTACAAGTAGGAATAATAACAATAGATGGGACTTGCCATTACATTACAGACATGACAATGTAGGCTCGACATACGTTTTGATTTCATGAGTATAACAGGAAAAACTCACAAATAACTCATAATAGTCATTTGTAATATTACTGATGTGACGAGAAAAACTCACGAAAGTTACGGTTTCTGATCTCAGAAAGAGACACCGTTTGTGTATAAACTGTTTAGACTCAATTCAACTGTAGCTAACGATGCGTTGCTACAGCCTGCAAGCAGCCATCGAATAAATTATACAGGTAGGCCTACATAGTTATTACATAGACCTATGCACTACCAGTATGTAGCCTACATAAACACTGTATTATACAGGCAATCAACATAATATTAGAATAATTTATCAGAGCGCGTCTCGTCAGATTTATTAACATACATGCGCTGCATGTGCCAACTTTTATAGTGAGCGAAATATGTAGGGCAGGGAGTGCGTGGATACTCATTACTTGTACTGAATGGCTACTTACTTAATTGGTCATTCAAATTCCAGACTAGCAGCTCTAGGTTTAGGTTGCCACATCAGTTGTGGCACATTGCTTCATGGTTACTTGACCATTCCATTTTCATTCTCATTCATTTTCATTCCATTCCATTATCCATTCCGTTTTTATTTTATTTTTTTTTAGCTCGGAACCGTTGGACAATTCTTTTACTGCTGATCGGTTTAGCTTTGGTTTCATAGTGCTCGATGTTGTCATTGATTACGGTAGCACTATAATTGCGTTGTTGTTGTTGTTGTTAGTGTTACAAAGGATTTGGGAGGCTTGGGATAACTCTCGAAATATTAAAGCGCTTCCGAGACACTGAAAAGATACGTCATATTCTTTCTTTCTCAGGCACTACATGACCGATTTAGACGTTGGCGATCATTGTGTTCCAATCAATTCTTTTTCTACGATTCCTGATCAATCAAATGCTAATTCTCTAAGTGCCCATCTAAGATGAGCTATGAACAAGCTTTTTGAATGATCTATTGTAGAAATTAACACCGACCAAAATATTTGTAATCAAAGGAAATTAAGAATATAACGTAAGCGAATCGTATTGAGCAATAAAATATAATGTATCACAATATGTATCACTGGTATGCGCTGTAGACCAGTAAATAATGCATTATTGTCGTCCAATTGTTGCATAGGCCCTATATCCAGTATAAAACGGAAAGTCACCGCCTGTTAAAGTGTTCAGTAAACAAGGTTCCGTTACATAACGGAGACGCTGTTATTTGGATTATAGTTTAGCGATTCATCTGATTATAAATAGGCCTAATTATTTAACTTCACTGTAGAGTGAGATGCAGTAAACAAATTAAAATTATTAACAGAATCAGAGAGAAAAGAGGAAGTGAAATAGCACACAGCAGTTGAATATCTGACAATTGTTGTCAAAATGTTATATCTATGAGCACTGTTAAGCATTAAGCGGAGTCTGAGCTCAACCCATTGAGATACTTGCATGAATTCGTAATTAATACAAGAAAGTTTAACGGCCGTTTACTTGTCACTTGTTTACGAAAATTATTATATTGTGTTTACATGCACACTGTTTACTATAAAGTAAGCAAAATATCGTGAGAGTTATAAACAATACGTTGATCGAATGGTCTGGTTTATCGATTACCTGTAATATTATATTTAAACCAGAAGCTGAACTGTGCATACATGTATGTATAATACAATTAATACATTGTTTATATTATTATTATTATTAATCAAATCAGTTCATACAAAGTCTTTGTGATAATAAATAATTCAATTTAATAACAGTAATATACATCTATACCTATTACCTATCTCTCTCTCTCTCTATCTCCTTCTATCTATTTCTCTCTCTGTCTCTCTAGTGTACTATCGGAAATCAGATCCAAGGCACAAATTCCATCTCAAAGTCTACAGTCTGGTTCATAAGAGCACACCATCGATCAGCAAATTCATTCCAACAAAAGGTGTTACTTTGCTCACACCTAAAATGAAACTTTCCTACATTGAAAAATACGGCATTTGAGGCGATGTCCCCATTGTCTTCATGAGGCCTTTCTCAGTATCTGTGTTAGTCTGCTCTTTACAAAACATGTGCATTTTTCACTTGGATTACGGTATTAAAACTCTATTTTTCCAGGTCTACCCAACATGGAAACATAGAGATAGGCCTACTCTACAAACAATAAATTATGCTACTATAAATTTTTTATCTTAATCAGATTGTAATTGCAATTATATAGCCTCCAAGTTGAAATTTACATTGGCTCAATATATCCTAACACATTAGCTGAACATAAAGAACTATCTACAGAAATACTACTTCTTTAATTACTATTCTCAATATTATATCTTGAAAGTAACACAAGCATTTATTATAGAACAGTAATACAATACAATACAATACAATGAGAATTTAGTGTCCAGTTCCTCACCCAAAGGCGTTGTCAGGGTAATAGATCAAATCAAACAAAATATAAATTATTATTTTTAATTAATATTATTAAGTATCAAAGAGTTGAATAACTCTATAAGATTAGAAACTCTGTAGCAATTATAGAACAGTAATAGGTCAAATCAATCTATATATCAAGACCATCTATAGGCCTATATTTGCGCATAGACTCTCTCTCTCTCTCACTCTCTATCTTTCTCTCTCCATAATAACGTTACAAAATATTTACCCCAAAATTATACAAAGCTATCTGTGTGTCTGAAGACTCTGTATGTACATTACTGTGTGTATATAATATGTGTAATATAATATATAAGTCTTCTATTGATATAATATATATATTAGATATTATATAGGCCTATACCACATATTACACAGTCTATCACCGATCGATACAGTCACACAAACACACACACGCGCTCTGATTGTGCATACACCAAAACACAATTAATTACACACAAATATCTTGGATATCGACTAAAATATATCAATAATAACACAAATTATTACCTATAGCGATCGATGGAGATCATACTCTCACATAAATCATAGCACATATTGCAACACAACAACCTACACGCGTTGTCATGCAGCTGTCATCAGTCCTTTGATGACTTTGAGCAGCTACAAAATAGAAACAGGTGAAATGTTGTCAGCAAATATTCAGGTGGATTCAATACACAGCATACACAGCAATGAAAATAGGTTTATATCTAGATCTAAATATAGAGCTCTAAACATGTTTTCTATTTTATAGAAGCTAGTCCACATTCAAGTTTCATGCAGCATTTTAGAAAAATTTATGCAAAAGACAGAAAAGATGAGATGCATGGATAAAATCGGAGATAGACAGAGAGAGAGAGAGAGAGAGAGAGAGAGAGAGAGAGAGAGAGAGAGAAAGAGAGAGATAATGACACAGGAAGTGAGATCTAAACGGAGACAAAATGATATACAAGGAGTGAATTAAGAAAATTAGAGGAACATATGGAAAGAGAAGCTCAGAGATGAATGGCATGAAAAGTATCAGAATGCCAGAGAAACAAACAGAGAGAGACAGAGATAAAGAGAGACAGACAGACAGAGAGAGAGAGAGAGACAGGCAGAGAGAGTGAAAGAGAGGGAGAGAGAGACAAAGACAGAGACATAGATAGGGACAGTCACAGAAAATAAAGAGGAAGAAAAGAGATCAAAAATGAAACATAACTAGAAAAATTTCAGCCTCAATGAAATCATAGATCATACACAAAGGTCTCTGATTTAAAGAAAATTAAGATAAGTCATTATTTTAATACATTCTGAAGAAAGATATTTTAAGGTAAATCTATCAATGATAAGTAATAACAAGGCCTATATCTTTACTTTCTATAATTAAATTTGAATCTGAATTTGAATAAATTTGTGTAAAATTTGCATAAATTGATGTTGTTGGTTTAGAAATACCGGTGTCCTTGGACCGATTTTCTGGCTATTGGCTTCATACCGTAGGCCTATAATGAATATTTATTTAAATCTCAGTTCGGATTGACTTTGGATCCACAGTGATCGATGTTGTCATAGACTTGATCACATTTCGAAGCACTTCAGCATACAGCTGACGATTGTTATTAGTCTAGTGCTCAGCGGGGTCGCCAGCCTCACTTTCGATCCAAAGGATCATACGCCAGACCTGTGTATCTTGCAAGATTTCTTCTGTAGTAGTCACCTACTAAGTACTTATTGTGCCTCTCGTAAAGACTTGTGCATGTGCCAATATCATTTCAGCCATCCGAAGTCAAAACACATTAACAATTTTGACATTTCTTACCTGAGAAGACCATTTGTATGTACAAGCGGTCCTCCGTATAAGCCTTTAATGCATTTAACCGGTATTTTTCTATCCTGAAGAAGAAGATATATGTTGAGAATGAATCAATATAATTTACCTATTTTACGAACTAAGTGCACAAGGAAGTAAGGGTTTGGATTAGGTTAATATTAGACTAGTTAACATTAACCCTACCATGACCCTTACACAACATATGATTAGGGATGTTAATACCGGATTTTTCCCCAAACCGGTTTTCTTTGCCAGCAGAGATATATAATATTAGAGGCCACACAATGCAAGCCATAATTCCCTGTATTAAAATCATTATCACAGCCCGAGGTTGTTAACTAAAATAACAGTGTCTGATCTATTTTCCTTCAGCGTCTGGGGATGCCAAGGAGTTGTCAGCGTATTGAACAATAAAATTCCTCCTTGTAATGTCAACATACATTTATACATTTGAGAGAATGATTAGACAGCCGGATATTTGATTTATCTTCTTTGCGCTTGTCACACTTTACTGTGCCCTAACACTAAATCCTGTATTCAGTTTCGAAAACACAGTACCGGTATTCGGTTTCAAAATCGAATACCGGTTTACCGGATTTTGTTTAACATCCCTAGTTATGATTTGTTAAATAATTGCCAATAATTTATACAATCTGAGGCCTTACTAAAATCAGCATAACATGTAAATGCATGACCGCCTTTAGTTTTATAAATTTAGGCCAATGTTTGTGTTCAGATAATTAGAGCAAAGCCTTTGAAGTCCCAACTAAAAATTATTATCTAGACTGATACAGCACTTGTGTAAAGAATCAATCAACGAAGATTCCGATATTTTCTTAGATACCCTAGAAATGCCAATTAATATGTTGTCACAAGTTGCCATATTTGTTTATAATAAGAGGTTCTAACAAAATTTATTGGTTCACTACAAATATTGCTATTTATTTTATTTTCATGCGGTACTTCTTAATAACATTTCCAGGACCTTTTTGTACAATTTTTTCCATTTCAGGAACTTGTGAGAAATAGTCTTCGTTGATGCTGCAACTTCTTCTTTAAGGCCCTTGTAAAAGATTTATTATTGTATGGAATGTTTTTTTGTTAATGTTTTGCAGCTCCACAATGGTGCAGGGAATGCCATACTGTTATATTTAACATATAATTGATCTCTTACTTATATTTTAATCAAAATTTTCATTACTGTGTATTTTACCAATTTTATTCACTAGACCTATATCTTAAAGTTGCTTTAAAGTTGATTACTGATTAGGATATTATTATCATAAATTAAGTAAACTTTCTGAATTACAAAGAAAAGATATTACTCAAATAAATGTATCCAATCATAGAGCTCTTTCAAGTAAATATTATTTTAATTTCTTTTGAAATAGGTCTACTTAGTAAATTCTAACAAAAAATGTTTACATATGTTTTTGTGCTTAGAGAAATTCATAGTAAGGCCTATATAGTATCAATTTCTTAGCCAAGTTTAATGAAATATACAGTACACGTTTATTCAATTATTTAATATATTTTTCATAAACATTTATATACTGTAAAATATTAAACTGTTTTTACTTACATTATTATTATTTCGACCATGTTTTTTATTTTTATTTTCTGCCACCCCGTCCGTTGGTCATTCTGCAAAGAAGTATTTCTACGTGGAGTCTACGATACTTTCGTCAACTCCGTCTATCAGTCATCAGGTGGATTGCAGTGTCTGCGCGGTGGCATAGGCTAGTGTGACCAACATTCAGTTTTCATTCCGCTGCAATATTTCTACATCTGAAAAGAGTAGAACTTTAGTTGATGCGGTTGTCTTGAAGTCCACGCTTCGTCGCAATTTTTAAACATCTGTCTGAGAGAATTTTGTCGAGATAGTGCAGCTATAAGTCGACACTCCGCTTGACTATTTCACCGGCTCTTTCTTACAAAACATCAATCAGAGCAGCCATATTGTCAACATTCCACTCTTATTTTTAGTCGTCTACGTAGTTAGTAGAACTACAAAACAACCTCAACAATGACTTGTAATTCTCCGATGTCTGCACCTATCAACAGGACCAATCTCATCGTCAACTATCTCCCACAGAATTTTACCGATCAGGACTTCAAAGATCTGTTTTCTGCCGCGGGAGAGGTTACCGCGCACAAGATCATTCGAGATCGCCAGACCGGCTACAGCTATGGCTTCGGTTTCATCGACTATGCAACGGAGGAGAACGCTGCCTTGGCAATACAGTCACTGAACGGGTTTCAGCTGCAGCACAAACGTATCAAGGTGTCCTATGCTAGACAGGGAGAGAATGTCAAGGGAGCAAATCTGTATCTGAGAAATCTGCCGAAAGAGCTGCGCGAAGATGATCTCGATCACTTGTTCAGCAGATTTGGGCACATTGTTCAGGTAAAGCTTATTTGCGCAAGTTGTTACAACTATTTAAATAGTAAATGTACAATTAATCAATAAATATAAGCTGTGGTGGTACTTATACATTCAGTCATATTGTTCATAAATATGAAACACACGTTTGGTAACAATATTTAGCTCTAACTTCTAAGTAACTACTTACTGTGTTGTACTCTAGTGGAAATAGCCCCCGCGTACGGATGACTTTGAACACACAGATTCAACGCAAGTGATTCATATCTATATAACATCATCACTTGGGGGAGTGGGTGAGATCAGCAACCTTATGACGAGTGCGAAGAGGGTGAGGCCTCCAAAAAAGCCACTGGCCTATTGGCCGATTAGAATTTTTTTTAATGTACAGCATTTTTCTTAGCGATGCATCCAAGATTTTTTTTTACAGATTTTTCGTTTTGAAATAATATTTTTTGAAATTATGAGAAACCACCTCGGAAGTCAGAATATAGGCTATATTCCCAAGAATAAAGGTTTACATTTTGGGTGTGGTAAAGGCATGGCCTTTTTGGTGGGATCAACTTGATGATCGATGGGGTACTCAATTACCGAGCGTGATAGCAGTCTGTGTTTCAGAATATGCACCGTACCATGGGCCTGTCATTTGGCAGTGCACTAGAGATAGAGATAGATGTAGTTTGCAAACTTGTGTCTAATGTGTATCATCAGACAAATTTATATTATTTCTTGTGCTTCTCAGACCAGTATCATAGTATCCGATATCTGAGATCCTTTTTCGATCTTTCTTTTCTGATGTTATGAAGAAACAAAATAGACGAATTATGCGAAAGAAAGTGCCAAAATTTAATAAATTCATGTGAATTTAACGTCCGTTTCATCATCTGGCTACGACATTAGGGACACTCCTTATTTCTCCTTCAAATTTAATGAGACTATTGTTGATGAGCTCTGTATACATATAAAAGTTCTGTTATTTGTATAATGCAGGCTCGGGTGCTCATTGATACACAAGGAGTGTCTCGCAGTATTGGCTTTGTATTATTCAGCACTCGTGAACAAGCCCAGGCGGCTCTATCAGCCCTCGACGGCACTACACCGCCCGGCTTCACGCAGGCTATTAGTGTCAAATTTGCCGAAGACAACCGACTCAAGATGCGACCGGACCCTATGGCTCCGATATCTCCTACCAATGTACCGCTAGGATACGTACAACAGCAACAATATGGCGGCGGACATTTCCCAGGTGGCGGGAATTTCGGCGGGTTCAATCCGGTTATGGCGAACCAGTTTCCCGGCGGTGGTCCGATGAGAAACAATCAGGTCAGGGCTAGGTTTAACCCGATGATGGGCGGTATGGCGGGGCAGAATCACTTAGTCGGACCAATGATTCCTGCAGCAACTGAGATGGGATTTGTGCTTTTCGTATTTAACATTGGTGCAGAGACAGATGAGTTTGAAATGTGGAAGCTTTTCTCTCCATTTGGCACGGTTCAGAAAGTCAATGTTGTCAGGGATCATGAAAAGAAAACAGGGAAAGGTATGTGATCATATGGAAAAATGAAATATTAACTTTCAAGTGGATTTAGTGCACAAGTTTTAGTTAATAATTACAATAAAGCCCAAATAAAATTAATATGTCACCTTAATTGGTTACATTTAATTCCATTTTAATTATACTTATTGTTATATTTTAAATTAATTACTTATAAGTAGTTTATTAACATTTTAAATTCTGATTATTTGAGTGGATTACTATCCTAAGTTATAGCACATAGTTATTGGATTTGCAGCATGATTCTACAGTGCATTATGTTCTCATAGTCGACTGTAGCATTGCTGTTTTCTGAACATTATGGCAGCCGCTGTGGTTGCTTTCCACTTCAACTAGTTTCGCTTCCTCTTGTGCTAGTGGGGCATGATCATATTATTTTATAATTTGTACTTGTGTTGGATCCAGGAAGGTTTGAAATAGACCTTTCATAGGTGCAAGTCCCAGGGCTAACCCGTCACCAGTGTCACTTTAAACTTGGGGGATTGAACAATAACTCCCATGAAAAAGTGCCGTAGGCTTATGGATGCAATTAAGGTTCCGAGCCAACCGTCAATGTTAAAATGGGGGAGGGGGTCGAACTTTCTTGAGGGGGTTCACCTCTCAGTAATTCTCACCATGCCCATTTATTTAGCTATTCGGCCACCATTTGAACTGATTAAAATTTTGATTAAATTTGGCTTTAGCCATTTTACCGAGAGCTGCTTGTATTTTGTAGGCTAGAAGTCGACAAACAGCGAGAAAGACAAAGCAAACCACCTCGGTAGTCATAATTTTCCTTGAACGAAGGCATCATTTATTGTGTGCTGAAAGAAAAGCCTTTTGGATAGGTTCAACTAGTTAGATTGATTTATGGTGCTCTTGGTAAAGAACATGATATAAAGAATAGAATTTTAGTAGCCATGTAGGCCTACATGTTTCCCAAAAAGTCGAACAGCAAAGTCACTAAATGTAATTATATTTTAATTTAGGACAAATTGTATCCATACTGTGAACTCCGTAGGCTATATAAATTTGTGATTATTTGTAACATTTATTTAAATTCAAATTTATCTTTAAATAATATTTGTTTTTTCAACCTGCAGGTTATGGTTTTGTGACGATGGCTAACTACAGTGAGGCAGTGGGAGCCATTCATGCACTTCATGGTCAGGACTTTCTGGGTAACAAGCTTCAGGTCTCCTTCAAGAACTAGCAACAAGTTTCACGTTACGATCATGCTATAAATTCAAGGATGTGATCTACATTATACTCGGTACAGGGCCGGATAGAGAAAATTTTCATTCGAGGATTTATGTTTTGCGATAAATTAATTTCGCCAGTGCATGCTCCGTATTTGGTCAATTTATGTCAAAATGTTTAAGGGGTAAAGGACTAAACGTATTAAAAGTCTTAACAAATCTCATCTCTTATGTACTATATTAATGACCTGCTTAATTGCATGTAGATACTAGATGATGCAAATATTATTAAATAAATTATAGCCTATTATAATGTTAAATGTTTTAAATTATAATTATAATGTCTTGGTTGCAATTTGTATTCATAGCGTACTATGGCTTCTAATTCATAACACTTAAATGTAAATAATGCTCTGCAATATTGTTATAAGTTTAACATGGTGATATCAGATAAAAATGAAATTTTAAGTTATTTACAATAATTGTTCTTGAATGGTAGACTGACATATTTTGTTTGGATTATCTATGCAATGAAAGCTCATGCTGATTGATTGTAGGTTCATAACACGACAGTAGAGTCTGAAGCATAAGTTTTCTTTAGTTTAAATTAAGTGATAAAAGTTCTGATAATAGGCCTATATCATTGATGGTTTCGTTAGATGTTTTTGAGATGTTATGTAGTCTATATATATATTGTTCTGAATCACAAACATGCATGATGTGCATTAGGTAATGTTGTTAGAGATTGGTAGTTAGGTTTCGGTTTTGAGTGATGCACAATTGAATTTAAATTATGCGTGCTTGTGTAGTTGCTTCCTTTAATATGGTCTGCATGTGTATTGTAGAACTTTGTTTAAAAAAGTTGTGCAATGTGCACTTCACTGATATGTTTGTATGTATCTTGCTTGCAATAGTCAGTATTTGTGCATGTTATTATTAGCAGCTTGATTGCTTTTTTTTGTGTGTGTATGTGTGCTTGTATGTGTTTCATTCTGCATATGTCTTTGGTTTGTTTGTAAACACTTACTTATTTACTTGTTGTAAATATTTTCTTGTTTAACATTTAGATTTACATTGTCATTACTCTTAACAATTTATCTATGAATCATTTTTGCCTTCGCATATTGAATTTGTTTCTTTATGAAGTTTCAACTTTTGGCTCCTTCTCTATTGGCTGACAAATTCCACAGAAAATCCTGCGTCCAAAACTCCTAGCTTATTCTACCCGAGTGTATAGAAGTTGTCACCGATTTCATATGGAACTTTACTTTTATGTAGGCCTAGTGTACAACATGGAATTCTGTTCATAAAGTTTCTTAAATACTAATTAAACATAGGGTTATGGCTAATTCTCGTATCTCTCATTAATTAGGTGACGTCCCTGACATTGCCTTCGGTTGAGGAACCGGACGTTAAATCCTCATTGATTAATTGATTAGTCTTGAAAATATCATGTAACTTGTCAGCTTAAAAACAAAGTATTCTATCAGGCATCCATGCTAAATCCTTGAGTGGATCAAATATACAGTTCTTTCATCATGTTTTTCTCTTTGTGTGTATGTTACAGAAGTAATTGTAGTTATTAATGATTATTTGTGAATTTACAAATTTCTTTTTTCAAGTAGGTCTACCAGTTAATTTCTGCATGTGTAGTATTTGTTCAAGTTTTACTTTTTCTTTTAGAAATCTAGACCAAAGAAACAGTTTTCTTCTCATGTTAAGTGTCAGTGACAAATATGTTGCTTTTTATTATTTCAGATAAAGCTCAGTGATAACTCTTTGAACATTGATTATTTCAAAAAATTCTTTTTAATATTCTTTTCATTCATAGTTTGTAGTTGTATTATGAGCATTCATATCATAGAAATCAATAATTCTACAATAATCTGTTGTAGGAACTCGATAATTTAGAAAATGTTTTACATTTTTGGTAGCCAATGTTTTTGTCAGAATTAATGATGAAGAGTTTAACGTCAGTTTTGTTTGCGATGATGATGTCAGTGACAGACTCGATTGTTTACCCAACCTATGGCCTCCAGCTCACAATATTAAATGTGCTATTTTCTTGACCAATCTATTCAATCATTTGTGAATATATCTTGCATCATCGTATTGCCCTGATGTCGTTGTCTGACGGTGAAATAGGGATTTAAAGGCTAAAGTCACGTTTAATATCAGTCTCGCTGCCACATCAGTGATGGGTGAGCCCTGGGATCCGAACTGTGAACCTATGAAACCCGAGTCGGACACTCAATCGCTGAGCTATTTGCTTATCTATATTATACATTGGATTGCATTGATTGATTGATTGTTTTTAAATAACAATTTATCGTTTCGTGTAATGCCCACTTTAATTTAATGACTTTGATGCTCTCTTCTTCATCTTATGATGATATCATAAAGCATTCTTGTAAATCCTTGGTGTAATAAATTAATATTAAATTGTTATTTATATTATAAATACTATAATTAATACATTGACTGACGTTCATTTTCACATTTAACTGATTCATGTCTTTACTCGAGATTGGAATCAAGCTCAAGTGGATTTATTGTACATTTATAATATTACAGTACGGATCAGCATAATATTTAATATAAAATTGCCGAATGACTTAATGGGGTTGATATGCACCTGACAGAAGTAAAAATTATTAGTTACATAATTATAGTTATAAGTTATAAATTTGATTATTATATAAATTTATTATTATTATATGAATCAATTAGAAATCACTTGTATTTTTTCTCAGTTTAGTTAAGATCGACAGCTTCTTTTCGATGTATGCCAATGCTTTTGTTTCTGATGACGATAATGAGTAAGATATCGAGAAGTTAATTAATAAATGACGAAGATAATAGACAATGAGAAATGCTGAAAATATGTTTTCTCTTATTTTTATATTTGTTATATGTCTCTTTATTTGATATGTCTCTCTCTCTCAGTGCACTACCTAATGGCAGGTCCATGGCAAATTGTTGAGTTATTGTGCCATATTTTCTTGCATTTATTTTGTTTCTGAGGGGTCTCCTTTAGCAGTAACTCAGTGACTGCTTTATGAAACACGTGCGTCGTGCAGCTTTCGGTTTGTGCACTCTAATGTTTGCTGGATCCAGCACGGCAATGCCAGATCCAGCACGGCAATGCCGGATCCAAGACGGTAAATTTATTTGTATAAATTGATAATTAGCTGAGGCTTTATCTTGCTGGTCATGCAATTTGGAGGCCACAAATATGATACCTAGCCTTGGTCATCATTGACATTATCTCTGGATGTGGACATTGTGGAATGCTGATGTTAAGGGGTCATGCACAAAAGCCATCTGCACTGAATGGGGTTTATTTCATTTTTGTTAGGCAATTATCGCAAAAATGTTTCCATTTCGATTCATCTGAAAAAAGTTATTTTGTGTGCAACTTTTTTATAAAACCGTTTGCACAAAAAATATTTTGAGCGTCTTGTAAAATTCGATCCTAAGGAACGTCTTCACCAGCTAACTCTTCCCCCTCCCCCCTCTTCTGCAATTGGCCGCTTTGGCTAGACCCCCTCCTGTGCGGCATCTTTTGTGTATGACCCCTAACCGCGCATGAATTCTGTATGTCTAGAGGTCTGTGAGAAGCAGCTTCAAGGCTCGAATTACTAAGTGCTGCCTACAACCTAGTTCATAAATGAGTACATCATCGATCAGTTCCGCTTGATTCTAATACAAAAGTTTAGCACACATAATATAATATTAAATATTAATTTCCAGCATTAGTTAATGATTGCATCTGATGTGATTTGCACTGCCTTCTGCAGTCTCTCAGTTAAACGTCTCTTAATAATACATGAGCTTCTAGTTAGTATTTATAAAGTTCTACATTTTATTGGGCTGTCGAAGAAACTCTGGACAGCATTAATTCATGATATAAACACATCCTAAATGTCAAATTCTCACTTGATTCTAAAGCTCCAAAACAGTTTGGTCTAATATCAGATTTCTGATCCAGATTTCAAAAGCATCATCGGCAGCAGCTGGAGTCCGGTTTTGTGACTCGGACCTCCCAAACACATACAATACAATGAGGATTCAACGTCCGGTTCCTAACCCGAAGGGGATGTCAGGACATTCTGAGAGTGTTAATCACATGCCATCACTATTCAAACTAGATGGCTTGACCAGTGCGCATCCTTCCACCCTAATTCTCGCATTGTGAGGGGTCCAGTACTCTCGGTTTTTATCAGCTCTACAGGCGAAGTGCGCCTATATTCAGTGGTTAAATTGAGAAGAAACAAGGCGGAACGTCGTTCCAGAGCCCAGTAAAAATGGCCGTCAGCGTTCCGGGGTCCTACCTTTAGCAAAGTTGCATTGGGCCAAAGTAATGGGGCCCTTGAACATCTAACAGTTCCGAGGCCCCTTGATTTTCAATTTAACCACTACCTATATTGCAACTCGTCGATAGCTCAAAGGACAAATCGTCTACCTGGTGCAAAAATAATAATATACGAAAATAGAATAGTAAAGTTTGTATATTATAACGCAAACACATAATGAAATTTCTTAAATAAAAATAGCCCTAATCTTATCATTTGTCTAGGCCTACCCAGCAGACCTATTTGATGTTTCAAAGTTAATTAAATATTATATTATTATTTATGCAGTAAGGCAAGTAAAGAAGTAAGCTGCTATGGGATGGGGGGGGGCTCAGAGACGACCCCTAGGCCTTCCCCCGATAGAATGTAAGTGTGATTTTAATTAGTGGGGGTGACATAATAACTGTAGGGGGGGGGGGGTTCAACCACCCGCAATTTGAACTCTATTCATAAAACCAAGTAGGTATGCTACACATGAAGGAGTAACAGTTAGGCTACTACATAATACATTTGCTGTTTTCAAACAAGCGTATCTAAGCTTGCACGAATTTAGTTAGTAGGTTACAATTAGGCTAATTTAACTAGGCTTATTACCTTCCAGCAACTTATTAAATTGGCCATTATCATTAGGCCTATGATTGGTTAATTTTTAGCGCAAACCTAACCGACGGGGATTTAGCCGGCGGGGATTTTACTGAAACGGTTTAACGTATTTGCCATAGGATCGAGTGATGGCTCGAGGCGTGGGAACGATTCCCAGTTCAGTCAACAAAATATCCACCACCCTTAAGGTTAATACCTGTGCTGGCTCCATTGCGCGTCCATCGAAGGGCAAATGTACGATTAATCATGGAATGGAAATATAGAATTAAAGCACAAAAAGCAACTAAGAAATTAAACCAGCATGTGCGTCTGTCGCGTGTGAATATATAGGCCTACGAAAAAAAACAATGTCTAAGTTTTCTGCATAGATTAATCAAATTCACATGGTTTACTGTATTAGTTTCTGTGTCTAAGTCTTTTTGTAATCAGCCGTCCGATTAATTAATCGTGTCTTTGCTGTAAAGTGCTCCAAAAATCCTGCAAGCAGATACACGACTGGTGTCTCTATTATTTGTAGTCCGACGGGGGTTTGAATCCACGACTCTTAATTCACCTTGAGCATACTTAGTCCATGCCGATGCCCTTCTCCCACTGGGATTCTGTTTCAGAACATCTTTCCCAGCTGCAGAGTACCACCAGATGGAAGAGGCTTCCCGAACATGACAGCATGAAGCAGCCCAGCGTGTGACTTATCCACCATCACTGACTGCTTGATCATAGTGTCTGCCATCTCCTCCAAGCTTACTATCCTCTCTATTAACTCTGTACCAATCAATCAATCAATAATCAATCAGCGTCTGATTTATCCACCATCACTGACTGCTTGATCATTAGTGTCTGCCATCTCCTCCAAGCTTACTATCCTCTCTGTCAACTCTGTATCAATCAATCAATCAATCAGCGTGGAAGTTGTCCACCATCTCTGACTGCTTGATTGTAGTGTCTGCCATCTCTTCCCAATTTACTATCCACTCTGTATCAATCAAGCAATCAATTAGTCAGTCAGTATAATTCTGTCAACTTTAACCAATAGTTATTGATTACGAACGTTAACCCCTTTATACTGATTACGGACGTTAACTCATATTGATTGATTACGGACATTAACCCCTATTTATTGATTACGGACGTTAACCCATATTGATTGATTACGGACGTTAACTCATATTTATTGATTATGGATGTTAACCCATATTTATTGATTACGGACTTGATAAGCCATATTTATTTATTATAAATATAGTTTATTTGCACCAACTCATTGTTAAATAGAATTACAAATAGGCCATACAGAAAAATAGATAAACATAATCGAACATCAATAAATAGAAAAGAAAGAGAAAAAAAATTAATCATCAATACTACAATACTCGATGCTGCAATAGGTCTACATAGCTACAATACTAATCATGAGTTCGAGAGAAATGTATCTCCATATGTTACATTTTACGCGATATTTAGAATCCATAGATTTACGGACGATAATCTACATACTTACTGATTGACAATAAAACCTAACTGAACTCCAGTGAGATTATTTTATAACGAACCGTTTGATGATTTTCCTCCGAGGTGACTGTGGTCTGAAATACATAACAGAAAACTTTTGATTAATTTTGGGCAGATTGATTGTTTTACAGAATTACTCATGAATAGAAGAGGTTCACTGCAGAAGAAGGGACCATGCTTTTTACATATCCACTTGTTCTGCCATCTGTAGAACTATATTTTATATAGTGATTCTGAATTTTCAGTTTTTTATACTAAATTCACACAATAACTGTATTATTATGAACTTTTATTGTGAAATTATGGTTAGGGTTTTGTTGGGCTATGATTGGAATCAGTGGCGGAATCTAGGATTTTTGAGGGGGGAGGGGCAACTAAATGCATTTATTAGGGAGGGGCCAAGCAAAAAACGAGAGGGCAGTCGTTTGTTATAAGCATTGAGCTCTAATGCTGCTTCAAGCAACGGATTTATAAGTGCTACGCTCATCTCTCGTCAACGATTAGGAGTGGGTGGGGGGGAAACTTGCGCCATAAAGTTATTTTAAATGTGGGGGATAGACGCCACTGGCGGCATTCAAACAATATAAGTTTGAATAGCTATCAATCAATCAATCAATGAGGATTTAACGTCCGTTTTCTCACTCGAAGGCGATGTCAGGGACGTCCCAAACAGCATGTACAACTACAGACAGCATCGAACCACCAGAACACTCCTGCAAAA
>JAQFZF010000403.1:0-18196 GCA_034695365.1 Enchytraeus norvegicus
GACATTCAAGACCTATCTGTGACTTGAAGTATATTTGTTTAGTGCAAACAGGGCACATGTAACTGATGTTGTCTGTATTAGATGTGTGTTTGTTTTTGTTTGTTTATTTGTTTGTTTGCGTGTGTGTATGAGGACCAGGGTTGGTCTCTATATCCCCTGCAAGGGCTAGCACCATGGTGTCGTCATTCACAATGTTATTTGTAAGATTGTGATCATTGTTTGGCAGCCTACTTACAATTACGTTTTTATTCCTCTTATACACATCCTTTACTTACTGAGTAATCGTTTTCTTCACATGCGATCACCACTACCATCAGATGGATTACGGTTTCCAGAAGCGCTCTTGCTTCCAATCACAGTATCAAAGTTGTCAATGACTTTTACTTGACTCTTTATCTCACTTATCTTCTTTGAAAGCTTATCTATTTTAATCATTACTGCTTTGTTGAGCTCTGATCCAGTCCAGTCATTAGCAGATTCCTGATGGGAGTCTTACAGGCTCCACAGGTGAACCCAACCACGACCAAAATATCAACCAAGTTTTCTAGTTTAGCGCCTTTCAGCGACAGCCCATAACACGGGAGATGGCAGGATTGGAAACAGTAATCACATTTCGGATCGGGAAGCTTGCATAGAGTGGCACACTTGGTACAATTGAGAGCTGGCGCCTTCTTACCTAAAGTCCAATCGAGGAAATCTGGATTGTTGTTATAGCTTTATGACTTTAGTAGAGATTTAAATACTACAGGAGCACTAATTTATGTTATATAATCTTTTAAATCCATATGAGCACAGATTGTTTGGTATCCAATAAATACCAAAACTAGTTTATCATCAGTATCTCATAAGAAAGGATGCGTGATGGTGTTAAATATAATTATAATAATATAACTTACAAAGTTAGCCATCTCAACATGAACAGGATAGACTGATTTGTAAGGCGTAGCACTGCCAATGATTCTCAGCAGGTCCAGCACAGTGCCTAGCTTGGTCATTCTCACCTCACCATAGGCGTACTTAGGAATGTTGGGAGGAATAGGGGGCAGCTTCTTGAACTGAAGTTATCAAACAATATATTTCATTTCAGCAACAGCACCAATAGAATCAGCAAATTATATACAGAAGAGTAACACAAATGTACAGCAGATACATATCTAGGGTTGCCAACCATACGGAATTTGTCCGGACTGTCCAGAATTTGCATAGTGTGTTCGTTAAACTGAATAGGGTCTATCCGGACAATACATTGTTCGTCCGGAAAACTGAAAGGAATAATTAATAGATTAAATCATAAGATTGACGGCGCTCGGCCGCTATGCTGACAGTGTCCGAAATTGTCTTCATCAAAAGTTGGCAACCCTACACATATCTATTGCAGTAGAGAGGGAATAGAGAGTAAAAAGCAGAGGGGATCAACATAAACCATAAGATATGCAAGCTCAACGAACAGCAACACTGCAACATAAACCACGAGATATGCAAGCTCAACTAACAGCAACACTGCAACACAAACCACGAGATATGCAAGCTAAACAAACAGCAACACTGCAACATAAACCACGAGATCTGCAAGCTACACAAACAGCAACCTTCATCATAAACCATGCAAGCTCAACAAACAGCAACACTGCAACATAAATCATTAGCAATTGTGGATTACCCATGATGCAACAGTCGCACTTGCGACAGGCATCCTTTCATTTTGCATAAATTTAGGCCTAACAATAAAAAAACGAATGGGGTCAAATTACTTTTTAGTCATGAACAATTTCTAGTCTTTGCAAATTTTTTAAAAAGGCTACCTTTTATTCAAATTCCTATTCAATTTAAATATAATACACAGAAGACAAAACATAAACTGCTTCTGCGGCACTTTCAGCGACATGGCATTCCAGAGTACAAGAGATTAATTTTAAATACTTTTTAAAATCTATACTTCTTTTTTAACGTATTAAAATTAATTTTATCATATATTTTAGCCCAGGGTCGTTTACCACCCAGGGCATTTAAAAAAAGAAGACAAAATGGTTCAAGTTATAAAAGCCATGGTCGTCTTCCAAAGAGTTTATGTGAGACATGGTGGTCGGCAAGTACGGATGCACTTTATGTAATAACTACTGTACATATATGGCTGCGTTGCACACACTGGGCAATGACAAATTGAAGAAAATCGAAACTAAAACAGATGTTGTGAATTTTATGAAATAATTTTAAAAACCTGAAACTGCCTTTCTAACACCAAAAACTTTGGAACACCATACTAGAATGAATAAATGAAACCACAAAGCTTCTTCAATAAGAAACAATTAACTCTTGGTACTGCTGTAAAACTCTCTAACATTCTCTGTTGGAATTTCTAACTCTTTTGCGAAATAATTTTGCGAAATACAATGATGTAGCTATTGATTTCTGCAGTGAAACAATAGGCTTTGAAGAAAAACAAGCACACCTTCCATACATGACAGTAGTGAACATGCAATAGTTTTGACGGGCATGGACAAGTTTAAGATAGACACTATTTATGTAACAATTTAAACCAAAGTTGCTGATTTGAGTCAAGGAATACAAGTTATTCGTAAATTGATCGACGTTGTTCGTTTCATATTGTGATGACAACAGCACTGTGACAAAGGAGTCCTTAAAATCACTTTTGGAATATTATGCTTCAGATGGAAATAACAAACTGTACAGTGGCGCTCCTTCCTGAAGCAACGTCCAGAAGCAGCGAAGGTTGCTCCACAAACGATGCTGAATATAATGTACCGCCATAAGTTGCAAGACGGCTTTCAAAATATCTGCATTGTGCTTCGAATATGCAAGTATATAACTTTGCCTGTAAGTAGCGGTAATGGAGAGCGATCATTCAATCATTTGAAACGGATAAAATCATCTTTGAGGTCAACAATGGGTCAGGACTGACAGCAAGGCCGGATTTACCTTGGCGGAGGCCCCTGTGCAGCACTTTGGTGGGGGCCTCTTGGGTCATGACACTGATCAGTGGCGTAGCTCGCTACCCCACTGGTGTCGCCAAACTGTCGCCTGGGGCAAAACTTCGACCCTTATCAATTTTTAAAATAACTTTTTTCTTATGCGATATTCAGAAATTATCCCCCTGCTACGATATCGGGAGATATGCCTAATAAAATCGCTTTCTAATAAAAATGTAATACGTTTTCTAAAAATGTGTGAATTTTGCATAAATTGCTCACAAAAGAGGTGGTTTAACTCTTAAATTTCGCGACCGAAGCGAGCAAAATAAAATTCAGCCTCTTACCAAGATAAAGTTTAGACAAGAGCAACAAGTTTCCAGTATCTTGAAGAAACCAAGCTATGAAAAAAGAATTTGTCAGAAAATGCCTCCACTAGGACAAGTGCCGCCTGGGGCGGCCGCCCCATTCGCCCACCCCCTCCCCCCCCGATACGCCACTGACGTTGACATACAACGAAGTCTGCGCATATAATCCAGGAAATTAATCCTGATGCATTTAAATTTTCCAATCATTGCCTAAGTACTTTGGTATTCAAAAGAACAAAAAAGTTAGAAGAGTTCACCACTTTCAAAAGATTTCACACCAATGACAGAGACAGCCACAGGCTATTATATTTTAGGTAGTTTTGGACTCCTGTGAAAAATTGGTAGGTTTGTGCGTAGAAAACCAGCTCTGACCAGTGGAAATTTGGTGGCTTAAAAATTATCTTTAAAAAATTAGCAATTGGTGGAGGTCCCTAATTTGGTGGAGGCCTCTGTGCAGCTGCACACCCTGACTACCCCTAAATCCGGCCCTGACTGACAGGACAGACTTGGAAATGTAACTCTTTTGAACATCGAATCCGAAATGTTGGAAAGTCTTGATTTTAAAGACATCATCGATTCCGTCTCTAAATTACAAAGAGACTTTTAACCCGTATCAGACCATGGCAACCAAATTACAATATTTTTGTGTTGTTATGTTGACCTAGACCAGTGGTTCCCAAACTTCTTGGACCAGGGACCACTAATTTTCTTCGGCATGGATCGTGGATCCCCGTACTTAAGTAAGTGAAAGTTATCACTTCAATAATTCAATTTTAGTCAGAAAAACAGATTATTTTTGTCTTACAATCAATTTTTGTCAATATAGAAGTGTAGGGCAAGGCCGGACCGTGAAAGAAAATCTTCGAGGCCTTTGTAATTCTGGAAGGCATGGATGACATAACAATAAATCTTCTGTCATTTCTCCGTGTCAACAATATCTTACATAGACTAGCAATTGTACTTGGTTGGCAAAATCAGTGATTTCATCGAGTTGTATAGAAAAAATATATTGATTTCAGTCTATCAATAATTATTAATTGGAGTTTTATGTCGTCTGACATGTCTTCGATCCTTCTCGCAATTGGTATTATCATGCAACGGAATTCCTTCCAGTTCTGCAGAGCATTCTTTATCCATAACAGTTCACACATGTCAATTGACAAATGCACAAATCAAAATCAAGTCTTCAGCAATCCTGTGAGCTTTCTTAGCACAAGTCACTTACACTAAATATGATGTTTTGAGAATTTTCTCATTTGGTATCATTGGCAAAATGGAAACCTCTGTATGATTCATATAGGCCTACGGTTCCTTCTTTCTTTGGAAAAATATTTCCGGTTATGAAATACGTGACAGAATACGTGACCACTCTTAATTCTGATAAAAGCCAATGTGATCTATAGTTAATTTTCATCATTCAACTATTATTTGTTTTATCGAGTGAAGCTAATATTTCCAGAAAGCTCTTCGCGGACCCCCGACATACTCTTCGCGGACCCCCTCTGGTCCACGAACCAAAGTTTGAAAACCCCAGACCCAGACCATAGAACACTATAATGAGTAACGATTTGAACATCTTTAAAAATTTTGAGATTTTACATAACCAAATATGAGTGTCAGTTTAAACTGACGGTAGCCACAGGCGGGTAGGCCCTACGTTGTATTGTTAAAGGCTAAAGCCGAAGTTAACGTCAGTTTCATCTCTCGAAAGGGATATCAGTGTTAATGCAAATATTGGTTTACTGGAGTTCCCCTCCAGACCACAAGCCCATCTGAAGCTTTCATTTATCACAAGTATAAGCCTACTTACCATCCTTAGGTATTTTATCCTTTCGGGATATAGGCGATCATGGTTTTCCATGTTATTCACTCCTTTGTTGCCCGTTCACTTATGCTTAGCACTGTCATACTACTTTTTTTAAATCAAAATCAACCAACTATATTAGCTTTTCATATTGCTAACTAGCACTGCTAACCTATCACATTCTTCTTCTTCTTTCAGGTGTCCTGCCGGTTCCCAGCTTTTACAGTCATGGTTTTTCAAATATATATCTCTGTATCTAGCAAATCAAATCATTTCAACTTCTTCAAACGTTCATCCATTCACTGAGACTTTTTGTAAAGGTAATTCTTTGTCTTCCTTTGCAAAGATTTCCCTCAATTTTTCCGCTTATTATTATGCTTTCTATTTCTATGCTTTCAATTATTATCACATTAGGTAAAGTTGATATTCCTAAAATAATTTATTCTATAATTTTATATAGTATCTTAGCCTAATTATTTTATGTAAACTGTCAGGCCTACATGACCTAGGCCTATGTGAAGGATTGGGCTCCCCATCGCTCCACTCCAATATAGGCCCTTTTAATAACTAATATTATACATTAAGTAGCTACATATTTAACAAAATGACAATGAACGCAGGTCTACAGGCCGACACGTACGAATTACATTCAAAGGCCTACTGTAATTAAATAGGCTACCCAGACGTCTGGCACGTGTGGGGAATCAGTCGTGCCTAGCTCGTCGATTGGAGAACACGTAGAGATTTGAACCAGTGACGAACTGCACGTCGTGGAAGCAGGGCTGTAAAAAATCTAAAAACCTAAAGCATAAATTTTAGGTTTTTAAGTTTTAAGGTTTTTAAAGGCTTTTTAAGGTTATTTAATAAGTTGACAATTTAGGGGGAGGGCATGCCCCCACCCCATCCATCTGAAGGAGCTATGCCCAGGCCCCCTAAAGGAGAAATCGACCTGTGAGCGATAAGTCAGTGAAGTTGAGATGAATTCGTTGTCAATAACAACAGTAGGCCTATAAGTTTTGCTCATTTTGCTAGACGAAATTTAAATAGGTAAAGCAGGTTTAGCGGCCGTAGGCCTAGGCCTTACATATATTCATCTCCGCTAGCTTTAGAATAAACCAACCATAAGCTACACTTGATTATGGAGACCCACCTCAGCAAACAAAATTCGGCCTATCTGTAAGAAAATAAGGCAAACAAACTACGCAGTTATAAGTCATGGACCGCCTTTAGGCAGCGCCCTTAGTGAGAGACAGAGGTTGAGAGAGATATAGATATAGAGAGATAAAACTTATGTCTGTTTGAAATAAACTAAACTGAGCTCTTTTAATTGGTTTTATTAATTTAACTTAAGTTATTTATGAAAAATCTTAGTTGTTTCAGTTACAAGAATTTTTTTTAAAAACTTTAAAAACCTAACTATTTTTAGAAAAAAGGTGTTTTTGGAAAAACCTTAAAAGACCTAAAAAAGATCAAACCTAAAAACCTAAGCTTGCCAGCCTTGGGTGGAAGAGGCACAGCTCAGATTTAATGTCGGTTTCACTACCAGGTGAAGATATTACAACGTCGTACTGTACGGAATTAGTAGTTACATTATTCAAAGTTCTATCATTTCTTTCTTATTACTTGTATGTTACTATGTTCTTATGTTACATGTTTAACAACTAATAAAGTTTTTCTTATTATTTTACGAGGGGCGATCAGAAAGGCTTGATCATTGCTTAATAATTTCAAAACTACTCTTCAGAGATCATTGCTTAATAATTTCAAAACTACTCTTCAGAAATCATTGCTTAATAATTTCAAAACTACTCTTCAGAAATCATTGCTTAATAATTTCAAAACTACTCTTCAGAAATTATTCAAATTTTCCAGCAACATTATAACACACATTTACGGATGATTATATTCTTACAATTACAGCATACAATTAGTAAAAGCCCGTTTTGGATCCGGGAAACTTGAGACTATACCAACTGAAAACCGCACATGTTTCGTAAAGGCCGACTAACTCAGATATTTTCATACTGAGGAAGGCAACGGGAACCACCTCGGAAGTCAGAATATATATTTCCAAGAAAAAAGGTTACATTTTGGGTGTGGTAAAGGCATAGCCTTTTAATGGGATAAACTTAACAATCTATGGGGTGCTCATTGGTGAGCGTGATTGCAGACTGTATTTCAGAATTTCTACCTTGGACCTGCCATTTGGCAGTGCACTAGAGATAGATAGATAGATAGTAGTAAAAGCCTTAAAAAGGCTCTCTACAGAACATTGCACATCAGACAAAAGCCCACACAGTAAGTGACGCAGAACGAGCAGGCAGACAATAATTATTAGCCAACAATTAGCACATTTCACATCAGACAATAGCCCACACAGTAAGTGACCAAGAACCAGCAGTCAAACAACAGTTAGCCAACAATTGGCCATGGTCCACAATACTCAGATGGCTTCAATATAAGCTTCAATATAAGCCACGACCGCAGGCCTACTATTCATAGACATATTCATATGTCAATAACTTTTTTGTTTGTAAAGCTATCTGAATGAAATATTTCGGAGAGTGGTAGAATTGGTTGTCCTCCATTTCTGATAATTTTACAGGGATCGGTGCACTACTTACGATTCCGTTCCAAATATAAACCGTGCATCACTGTCGAGGGACACCGTGTATAAGCCTGAGTACGTCTCCGTAGCTCCTTGGTCAGTTTGGGTCGAACTTTGCGCAGAAAGTTCTGTGTTCCATCCCTGTTTGAGTCAATCGAAGAGCAAAATCTTGGTTGTAAAACCGGTCAATCATGGCATCCTTTTAGTGGTTGGTAAATTGGAAGCAACAATTGCCGATGGGGTAATGGAGCGAGTGTAAGGGGTGTTAACTTTCACTCTGATGTAAGTGATGGAATTCAAGTGACGCAGGATCAAATCCCACATCAATCAGCAAATTACCCCGGCACCCTTGGCACGGGTGTGTAATCGGTGCTGGTAGGTTCGTCGTGTTTCTGCGCTAGCTGCCATGTGCACTCTTCAAAAGCCAAAGGTGCGATGAATCATGAAGAGGAAAAAAAGAGAAAACAAACTAAAACAGAAACTAAGAGAAGGCAAACTTTGTAAACAGATGCGTCCTGTCATCTGTCGAATACAAGAATAGTTTTAACAAAACGTTAAAAAAACAAGGAAGTTGTTGGTGACTATTGTTGAAGTTGTGAAATTAAACACAGTCTGATGCGAGTATGACAATAAACTTTAACATTCCAAATTATTTATAAATAATTTGTCTAATAATAAAAGTCTAATAATAAAAGTTAAAATATTAATATAAATACCTTTTCTAACGCTATAAATTAGATAATAGTATATTATATACACTCTGTTTCCTTTAAGTGAACCCCCTGTGCTATTTTACAATAAAATCGTAAAGAGTGCTTCGATCCCTGTGAAATTTGCCAGTCACTGAGCCTGACAAATTCTACCACATGCTGTGAAATGTAACTCCGATATCTTCAGAAACAAGAAAGTTATTGCTATATTAGCATGACAGGGGTCCAGGATCAGTTTACCAGTATTGAATTATATGACGTCATCTGACTGCAGTTAAATAAATTGTAATCTGTGAAACAATTCCTGTGATATTTTCCAGCTTTATAGAGCAGACAATTCCATCCAACATCGCGAAATTTCGATCGCATATCTTTCAAAACAAAAAAGTTATTGATATTTGACTATGATAGGGGTAGACAAATTCTTCACTTTTAAATGTCATGCAATGCCAAATAAGCATGTTTCTTCAAATGCTGTCCTCCCTGGTCTTACAACTATATCGATAACTTTATTGCTTTGAAAGATATTCTATTAAAATTTGATAATGAAGGATAGAATTGATTGCTCTATAATGCTGGACAATTTTACAAGAATCGGTTCAAAGATTACAATTTACTGCATCAGTGCCGGACTCGGATTGGTGGGGGCCCTGGGGCAAACTTGTGGTGGGGGCCCTCGACCAATTACTAATTTGTTGATCGATTAATTTTATATTTTGAACTTGAAATAGTGTAGGCAACGTAACCAGTGGCGTCTATTCTCCCCCCCCACATTTAAATGATTTTATGGCGCAACAGTCCCCCCAAATGAACCCAGAAAGATGGATACAAGTTTGTTGCAACCCTTATCGGGGTGACGGTTTTGTTGGAGGGGGAGGGGGGTGAATTGGGCAAAATGTATTCTTCTGCGTGAACAATTGCCTCTTCAAAATCTTCTTCAAATTTGCTGCAATTAGGCGCAGATTAAGTACGGGACTGTTGTTCCCTCAATTTCTTGAAAATTGTGTATATTTTGCACATTATAAGTTCACCATTGAACTCTTTTCTTCCTCGATTTTGCTTTAACTTGACACAAATTCGACAGTGTTCCTCAGTAAACAAAAATGTGGACCCACACGCTTCTTAAAATCTGACAAATTTGCGACAATGAAATTTACGAATGCGAGCCTCCAAAAATGTTACTTGCTCTGTACGCGATTTTTGAATGATGTGCGTAGATTCGTGAGCGAAGCGAACAAAATAATTATTACTTCTCTTCAAACTACAAATTTTGTCCCCTCAACATTTTTTACATCCGCCACTGCCTGCAACAATCGTTATCGATGAAGGTTTGAGACAAGACCAGACTTGCTTTTCCATTCTCTCAAATATTGGCAGAAGATAGGCTTTTTCCACGCCCTCCTCTCCAGATTTTTGTAATGGCCCAGGCTGCGCCATGCAGGTTAGGCCTAGTGATAGACGCCCCTGGTAACAACTTACAAGTAACAGCCATCAGTATCATGTACGTAGTATTCAACCTAAGTTAGGTTACAGCCATGCAGGTATAGGCCTAGTGATAGACAACAACTAGTGATAGATAACAACTTACAAGTAACAACCATCAGTATCATGTGCGTAGTATTCAACCTAAGTTAGGTTACAGCCATGCAGGTATAGGCCTAGTGATAGACGCCCCTGATAACAACTTACAAGTAACAACCATCAGTAGCATGTACGACGTACGTAGTATTCAACCTAAGTTAGGCTACAGCCATGCAGGTTAGGCCTAGTGATAGACGCCCCTGATAACAACTTACAAGTAACAACCATCAGTATCATGTACGTAGTATTCAACCTAAGTTAGGCTACAGCCATGCACTCAGAGTAATGCCAAAATAATATATTATTATTGTGGAAGGTGGAATTGTGAGGCTTGCATGGCAGCTCGGTAATGGCAGCAATACAGACCTGGGCAAAATGTTTGTAATAGTAGGTTGGACTGAGAGCGACAGCAGTGAGTAATAACAATAATAACACTGCACATTATTCGTCAACTCACCACAATAGTTTGTTGCTTTATTTAATCATAGCATATTTTTTAGTGACCAGTGGTGGGGGCCCCATTTTGGTGGTGGCCTGGGACAGCTGCCCTATTTGCCCCATGGTTAATCCAGCCCTGAACTGAGTTAAGATGAGGTAATTCAATACTGGTAAACTGATCCTGGACCCCTGTCATGCTAATATAGCAATAACTTTCTTGTTTCTAAAGATATAGAAATGAAATTTCACAGCATGTGGTAGAATTTGTCATTCTCTGTGACAGGAAAATTTCACAGGACTTGAAGCACTATTTACGATTATATTGTGAAATAGAACAGGGGTTTACTTAAAAGAAACAGAGTGTAGAATATATACTTTTATAATAATTATAATAGTACGGTACTTCAGTTTAATCCTATATTATGTAGCAGCACCTATACCTCTAAACTGAAGTTTCTTATAGCGAGATATTTAGGTGTAATGTCGCCTGCTTCAGTAAGGGGTGCATCGTAATCATAACTTGTTGGACAAATTGTATAGTCTGGATCGGCACCTACAACAATAACAATCAAATAGTTATTAAAATGCATTAATAGTTATGCTACAAAAAGTATATCTTATTTCTACTACTAAAAACCAAAATGATGCTTGATCCATTAAACAAAGAAGTCAAAGAGTTCCTTATCACGTTAGGCAACCGACAGGCAGGCAAAATAACCAAACAACCATAGTGGTGTCTTCTGTCACCCGTCAACTGCAGGGAAACAAACCAATAACTTTAGTTCTACTTTTGCAATCACACTATACCTAGCATACAAGTGACGGATTCCCTATTATAAACGTCACTTGGAAACGCTACTTACTCCAGGTAACATGCGTTACGTTGCTTTATTAGTTTTAATCATTACATTACTGAATATATCGATAAGTCTGCGATCTCTACACAAGCCACACAGTACGATTTGTGACTGCTGAAACACTAGTAGGCCTACATTAGTACACAATCACTACTAACCAGTGCAGTACTATCACTAGTAGATTACTCATTATTCTATAGTATAGCCTATCAGGAGAGACTATCTTGGCATTCCCCTGATATCTCTTCACTGACTACAACTACTTGTAGATAGTTTTCTACCCATAAGTCAATTAGGATACAGTGTATTTTATTAGATACAGTATATCCATAGGCGTATGGTGCCGGTGGTGCTCGGGCACGACCACTTTTTGAGGGTAATGGTGATGGGCACCACCACTTTCTTAAGATCTGAGACGCTTATGTATAGGGGTGGTGACGATCCCTCTCTATGTATAGTATCATATCAGTTCATATTACACGATTGGGAATCACCACATTTCAATTTCCATCTACGCCCCTGAGTGAATCAAATAATCATCATTTCAAACTACTAGAAACATATAAAGAACATATAATATAATGTATAAAGATTAAAAAACATAATGAATATGTTTTAATTATTGCCATTAACGAAGATATGATATATAATATATTTACTTTTGTCATACCATTCATGAAACCAAAGCTAGTTCCTCCTTCAAACATGTACCTGTAATCAAATCATATACATTTTGATCATATATAGTATCATTGCTGAACGCTGTAATTGACAAAAACCAAGTATCAAAATATTCATAATATTGTTATATAATCAGTCAATCAATTTAGTGAGGATTTAACATCCAAACTTTCATCAAAAGCGAATGTCAGGGTCCTACCAAGTAGAATAATGTCACCAGAAAATAGCTGTATATGCATACAGTAGAAATAAGCGAGATCTTAACAGTGCTTGTCTACTATCCAAAGTAAATATGTCTCTAAATGATCAAATTACTAAATTATCAAAGTAAATATATCCAAAGTAAATATGTAGGCTAAATTTAAGATGAACAGTAAAGGGTTTCTAATATATTCCTTATAGTACAGACATTGGAGAGTAATAATATAAATAATATTGATAATGTGTGTATGCGGCTGTCTGTTGATCCCTGTGGGCATCATGGTTTTTCCTGCCGCAGAAGCTGAAGGTCAAGTAGGCACCACAATTTAAATGATATTGCATGGCGCTCTCTTGCAAAGGCGGAGGTCCCTGCTGTGAAAGAGCCAAGCGGTCTGTCGAGAAGTGACAGCAAGTGACCTGATGACCTCGCCCTGATTCGATGGGTCGGTGGAAAAAGCCTCCTGTGCGATGTCACAGTAACAGATACCCTGGCAAACTCCTTTATACGTATATTGACATTTCTACTGTGTCTGCTAGAGGCGCTGCAGAGTTTGCGGCCTCTTGAAAATTATCCAAATAAAAAGGCTAAAGCCGAAGTTAACGTCAGTTTCATCTCTCAAAAGTGATATCAGTGACGGGCTAGCCTCGGATTCGAACCCCGCACATACTGATCCCAAATCGGCAACCTAACCAATGTAGCTACTGGCTCCTGCCATTACAGCCACTACATAGCAAATTACAGCAAATACATAGTCGGCAGCCTATTCTTTATTCCACTGCTAATAAAGAAGGCAACGAGTTCCTCACAGTCGCAAAGTTAAGCAAACGCCTATCGGCTACTACAGGAGACAAACGGGAATCGTGCTATTTGAGCAGAGACTCACCATCTGCTAAGAGAGATACAATTCTGTCTGTGTAAAAGGACCTTCATCTCCAACCTCGATCTGCTCCACAGCTAATTTCAACCCAGAGGCCATCCCTCTGGGTACATATATAAATACAGGGTGGAGCAAAATATAACCCCCTAGCGAAATCTCAATAACTCAATAACTTCCTCGAAACTCAATAATATTATTTCAAAATAGTTTATGTCCTTCTAGAAGCGGAATATTGACATCTAACCTTCAACTTTGGTCGAAAAATATTAATTATTGAAAAAGTTACGAAGTTTCTACGAAAAATAACAAATAAAAACAAATTAACAAAGCTAATTCAAATAGTGGAGGGTCAAGAATGGATCGAGCATCATAGTCCAGAGTTTGTTAAGAAGGATAAGTGGCCACCAAACTCACCTGACCTCATACTCTCGACTACTATGTATGGGGCGCTATGCTTGAGCGGGGCATAAAATGTTCAATCCAAAACCAACCAACAAGGTTGTACTCAATACTGTGCTGGAGACCATTAGAGAAAATTTGCCACAAGAGACTATCGACCTGGCTGTGCTAGCATTCCGAAAAAGGTTACAGGCATGCATTCCTACAGATGGGGGTCACTTTAAAGACCTACTCAAATTGAACAGGCAGCATCAACAAAAGGCCCTTTTTAAGGCCAAAATTCAATTAATAAGAAATGAGTGGTTGTTGAATAGCTTTGTTAACTTTTTTGAAGATTTTTTGCAGAAACTCTGTACCTTTTTCAATAATTAATATTTTTCGACCAAACTTGGAGGTTAGATGTCAAAATTCCTCCTTTAGATGGCCATAATTTAAAAAAAAAATTGAGCTTTGAGGAAGTTATTGAGATTTCACTAAGGCTTATTTTTTTGCCCCACCATGTATATTATACAGTGTGGGGCAAAAAAACACAGGTGTACTCAAAACACAGTAACACAGTTGTACTCATAATACTACGGGTCACGACGAAAATGAACTTCAGAGCTTTCAGTGCATCAGCCCAATGGTTTGGAACAATCGCCTGTAAATCTATTACCGTACTATGTTTTCAAAAAAAGACTAAAGACTGTATTATTCGATAAAGCTTATAGTTAATTGCAATAGCCGCTAGCGCTACTGTGACATATCGCATAGAGCGGGGCTTAATAAATCTCCTTATTGTTTTTATTATTTTTTTCGTGCCCTGGGTGATCCTGGGCTAAAAAAGACAAAAAAGTTGGTACGGTATATATGTGCCCAGAGGGGTGTATACTGTATAAGGCCCATGAGTTATAATTAGCTGTGGAACAGATCGAGGCTGGAGATGAAGGTGCCCTTTACACAGACAGAATTGTATCGCATTTCTTTAAGCAGCATATCTCTGCCTCAAAAAGCATGATTCAAGTTTGTGTCTCCTGTAATAGCCGATAGACATTTGCCTAGCGTGGTGAGGAACTCTTCGCCTTCTTTGTTCAGAGTTCCAAGCACCTCAAAAGCAAGTGGAATGAGAATTAAACAATAGTCTGCAAACAAATGCTGTATTGGGATAGTTTTCTATCGGTTACAAGCTCTGCAGCGCCTCCATCTGACACCGAAGAAATGTCCATATAAGAGTTTGTCAGAGTATCTGTAACCGTGACATCCCACAGGAGGCTTTGCCCATCGACCCATGGAATCTGGGTGAGACCATCAGCTCTCTTGCCGTCACTTCTCGATAGGCCGTTTAGCTTTTTCACAACAGAGAGAAATTATTATTTTCCATGTTTAAACTAGTTATCTTGAAAAATACTACTACTACTACTAGTGAGCAGAGTGAGTGTCACCCCCTCCTTAATAGTGGTGGTGGTAGCAATAGCAATTATTGTTGCCGTGTACTATCAATCAATCAATCAATGAGCATTTAATGTCCGGTTCCTCACCCGAAGGCGTCGTCAGGGACGTCCCAAGAGGGATGTGCAACTACAGACAGTATCTAACCATCAGAACACGCCTGGAAATGCACAAGCCGAAAGGGAAAACAAGATCCAAAATAGTGCAAGTCCATTATACAAGGCAAGAGTTTGTTAGATCGAAGGTGGGAAGAGATGAGTTTTGAGCTTGCCCTGAAAAGTAGTAATGCATGTACAAGATCACAAAGAACTCCTGGCAAAAAATTCCATAGTGTTTGAGCAGCAAAGCTAAACGAGCGTCTGCCTATTTCAGTTCAAATGTCTGGCACTTTTAGAAGATTAGTGCCGGATGACAAAGGCTGCGTGTGGGTTGGTATGATGATACTAGCTCAGATAGATAAGAAGGTTTAGCAAAGTTTAGTACGGTACCTTAAATGCTAATGAAGCTTTCTTGAATTGTATGTGTACCGGATAGGAAGCCAATGCAGGCTTTTGAGAAGAGTGGTTGTATGAGAGCGAAGTTTGGTAGTGTTGCACACAAAGCGAGCCAGAGCGTTTTGCACATATTGAAGACGGACAATGGATGTCGTAGGCAGACCATTTAGCAAGGAGTTAAAATTGTCTAACCTGGATTGGACAAGGGCATTAGCTTGCAATAGTCCAACTTGCATTGGACAATACAATAGCAGAGTTCCTTTCTTGTGAAGGGCGAATTTGACGTAATTGTCGAATATGGAAAAAGAAGAACAGATAGAGGATATGTGTTTTTTTAATCGAGATTAGAATCAACAATGCCGCCAAGATTTTGTGCGGACTCAGTGGGGCTCAAAGAAACATTCTTATAGAAATTGGAAGTGTCTGAAACTTTAGATCATTGTTGTGTGGTATCAATAAGTAGATACTCTGTTCTCGAGGGATTTATGACAAGGCGATTGGCACAATACCAGGAATGGCTTTGTTCTAGGTTGGATGTAAGTTTGGTAAGAGCTACATTAGCTTCGGTGCTAGAAAAAGAGACAAACTTGAGCAGAGTCAGCGTAGAAATGGAATTGTAACGACGAATCAGTGAGCAAATGGCTTGAAGAAGTGGTGTACAAGGTGAAAACCAGAGGGCCAAGTGCAGACCCTTGCGGAACCCCGCGAAGGAGGAGCAGACTTGGAGACAGTGCTTGATCAATGGCAACCGACTGAGAGCCCTGAGAAAGGTAAGATGAGAGCAGTGCAGTTTTGGATATGCCAAAGCAGGAATTAAGTCTACTTAGAAGAATATTGTGGTCGATTGTATCGAAGGCGGCGGAGAGGTCAAGAAGAATCAGAGCAGAAACTCGCTGTAGGTTCATGGCACGACAGAGATCAGTATGGATTCTGATATGAGCGATTTTAGTGGAGTAGAATTTCCGATAGGAGGATTAAAATGGCGACAATGATGGAAAAAGAGTCAAGATGATTACAGAGATGGGAATAAAGCACACTTTCGTTCTTAGATAGTGAAGACTATATCAGAAGCGGCTTGACAATGGCTTGTTTGAACTGAGTAGGAAAAACTCCTTCAATGAGCGAGAGGTTACTACTACTATTATTATTATTTCTACTATTAATACTATACCACTACTACCAATTATAATAATAATAATAATAAGTCAAAAATTGTAAAATGAAATTCAATGTAAGTTTTGACCACCATTCTCTATAGCAGTGTTTCTAAAACTCCACGGGTTCGCGACCCACTAAAAAAATTTTTTTTAGGTGGCGACCCACCAGATAGCATATGGAGTGGATAGCGCATTCAAAATGTATGGGGCAGATAGCGTATTCGAAATGTATGAAGCAGATAGCACATTAGAAATGTATTGAGCGGATCTATCTATCTATCTAGTGCTCTGCCAAGTGGCAGGTTCTGGGAGTATAATACCTCCATAACTCTCGGTAGCTTTTCGTTTCATGACATCATATGTTCCACCTTCTTTTAGATCCTCTAACATTCCTATATGGCTTCGTCCTCATCCTTTTCTTCCATTAAACTTTTCTTCTATAATCTCCTTCATCATACCTTCACCTCGCAAGACATGACCAATCCAATTCTTCTTTCTTCTCAATATCGTTTCGATTAACACTCTAGTTTCATTAACCCTAGTATTGAGCGGATAGCACATTTGAAATGTATGGAGCGGATAGCACATTCGAAATGTATGGAGCGGATAGCACATTCTAAATGTATGGGACAGATAGCATATTCAAAATGTATGGGACAGATAACACATTCGAAATGTATGGAATGGATAGCACATTCGAAATGTATGTATATGGAACAGATAGCACATTCGAAATGTATGGAGTGGATAGCACATTTGAAACGTATAGAATGGACAGCACCTTCGAAATGTATGGGACAGATAACACATTTGAAATGTATGGAATGGATAGCACATTCGAAATGTATGGAACAGATAGCACATTCGAAATGTATGGGACAGATAGCACATTTAAAATTTATGGAGTGGATAGCACATTCGAAATGCATGGCATGGATAGTGCGGAGTGGGTCCGAATGGGTTAGGAATAATTGAGGCTTGAATTCATCAACAACTGCACGTGTTCGACCAAAGCAAATATGACAATGTGAAGGCAGGGCCGGATTACCCACTAGGCAAACTAGGCAAATGCCTAGGGGCCCGCACTTCTAGGGGCCTCGCGCGGTCGGCCACAATTTTTTCTATATTATTTTATGTTATAACAATATTTGAACGTTGGTGTGGGCCTTAGCTATCTGAGTTGGGATATCTGAGATATCTCACTAATAGCCTGTCTATTTGTGGATACCCATGTCTTGGGTGGCTGAGCCCCGAAAAATATTTTTGCCTAGGGCCCAGCAAAAGCTTAATCCAGCCCTGTGTGAAGGTCTGATGGCCATATGGAAAAGATGATCTGTGTGTTATGGACCAATTGGTTTTTCAAATTCAAGACTTGCAGATGTCTAGGCTGGCACACCTGTTATGGCCCAAGGCTGCCGGTATAATTTACTCTCAAGTTCATTGTCCATTTAGCACTACTGTGTCATTTTTCATAAAAGAGGCGCTTTATAAATTGATTTATTGATTTATTGATTGATATATGGGGGGATAGCACATTTGAAATGCATCTTAACCATGGGGATGCTATGACCCCCAAGTATTTGTTACATTTCCTATATCAATAGGCCTACAGCTAGGGTGGTATTTGCGGGGGATTTGGGGTTCAACCCCTAGCCCGATATTCGA
>JAQFZF010000404.1:0-18189 GCA_034695365.1 Enchytraeus norvegicus
CTTGCACAGTTTCGGATCTCGCTTTCTCTTCGGTCTATGCATTGGCAAGTGTATTATGTTGGTATATAGCTGCTTGCCGTTGAATGGTCTGCTTGAGACGTCCATGACATCGTGCTCGAGTGATAAACCGTACGTGAAATCCTTATTGTACTGTATTTATATAGTATTTATATTGTACTAGTGAAAAGGCCTTTGATAAAAGGCTTTATAAATCACATTTCACAAATGTGATTCTTTTGGGGGGAGGGGGGCTCCCCACAGATATGTAGCTGCTTCGTTGTTCTATCAATCTGTGTATGAGCCCCACAGGGGCTCATACACAGATGCTGTCATATGACAGATGATAAGGACAGATGCTGTCATATGAAGAAGACAATAGACAACCAACCCGAGCATTGTAGTCTCAATCATTATACTGCATCACTGCGTAACGCGTAAAGCGTTACGCGTACGCGTAACGGTTTAAGGGAATTATTATATAGGATTGTATTGTATTGTATTCCTACAAAATATGAAAGTAAGCGTTCTTATTTTAATAGTTTTTAAATGCATAAGAACACTACTTTGGCATTCCCTTACTAATGAACACCTTCAAATTAGTCTTCTCTAATTGATATTGATTAATATCGGGTCCTGTACGGCTTGGCAGTCATGACATGTTCACAGAAAGCCGTAATTAACTTTGATTTAATCTCTCTGCCTCAATAGAACATATTGATCCGACTAGATCGATTTGTCGCACCCTCGCCTTTCAATTATTGCTGATGCCAGATCTAGAGATTGGAAATAGCAAGAAGATTCAGTAGTCTAGTGTATAAAAGTGTATAAGGTACGATTAATCGCGGAGTGGTAGAAAATAATAAAAATAACAAAAATAGCAACTAAGAAAGCATTTGCGGTTAGGCCTAATCCTTAATGGGACTGTTATCGAGTTCATCGGAAGAATATTAATGGTTTCATTTTTATCCAGCCTATCTATTGAAATAACAATTATATTGCTTAATGCATATAATTATTTGTACATGTCTTTATGCGTTCAGAGTGCAGCACTCATGTGAATGATATTTTATCGAAGTGCATACAGCTTTAATTATTGCCAAACTATTAGCATTATTATTCTAGGTAGCTGGTAAAGATTGTAAAGACTTTGGTTTGGGCTACACGCCTGTATGGCTCTGAAACGTGGACATTGAGAAAGCAGGAGATTAGGAAATTGGAAGCGTTGGAAATGTGGCTCTGGAGAGGGATCGAAACGATCAGTTACGTTGATAAAATTACAAATGAAAAAGTCAAATGAGAAGAGTTGGAGTACAAAGACATCTAATGAATATGTTAAGAAACAGAAAGAAGAGTTTGATAGGACATGTTTTAAGAGGGAAGGGTCTGTTGAAGGAAGTAATAGAGGGTGAATTATTGGGGAGAGGGTCAAAGGAAGACCAAGAATTGGAATGATGGATGATGTGATGAATGGAGCATATGTGGATATGAAAAGAAAAACTGAGGTTAGAGAGGTATGGAAAAGTTATATGCCATGGACCTGCCATTAGGCAGTACACTGAGAGAGAGAGAGAGAGAGAGCTAGTATCAATCACTAGATGTTATTTTGACAATAATAATATTTTGTGATAATTAATGTTATTACTTTCAAAGGCCTTTTAAACAATATTTCGTTATCATGCAGTAGGCTTATTTTGTCTATTTGAAATTAAGGGGTTGTAAAATAAAACGCAGACCTAAGAATTTTCATTCAAGAACATGACTAACTGCTAGTAGTCTCAACCCATGGCCACTGCCAGGTTTCAATGCATAGCGCTAGAGCCATTAGGGGGCCGTGGTGCAAAGAGCTGCCCCTAGTCATCCTACTGAGACATTCTCCTGTCGCTAACTCAACATATCGATTTTTCACGACTTCAGTGTCAAAATCTTGTGCGGCAGCTGAAAACTAAATTCATTTGCTGCAGCTGTAGCTAACATCTTGCGCAGCAGCTGTAGTTATATTATTATGTAGGAGCTAAAATCTTGAGCAGTAGCTGTAGCTAAAATCTTGAGTAACAGTTGTACCTAAAATCTTGAGCAGTAGCTGTAGCTAAAATCTTGAGTAGACTTTGTAGGTGCAGCAGTTGTATCTCAAATCTTGTGAGCAGTTGTACCTCAAATCGTGTGCAACTGCTGTGGCTAAAATATTGTGCACCAGCTTCAGCTAGAAACATTGTGTCTTGAGCAGCTGTAGAATTAAAACTCTGTTCTGCAAATGCTAATGCAACAGCTAAGATCTTATTTAGCAATTTCAATTAGCAACTTGAACATCAGCTACAAACTTACAATAGGCCTACCTTATTCAACTGAGCTAGAATCATGTACAACGTTTGAAAAAAATGAGTTGTGCTCACAAAATTGTGCGCAGCTGCACAATAAAGTATTGTGCATATGCTAAAAGATAGCAACCCTCTTTTGCAGCATCTATAATCACCTTCTACGGCTAAAATACAATACAATCAAATTTGAATCATTCTAGCAAAGGTATTTAATTTTGTCTTCAAGCAAGATAATGATCTCAATCTCTAAAGTGAAGTGATTGTGTGACAGTTACTGCTTAAATTTTCCTTTTATTTCCGCACATGACATAAGCACGTTAGTTGTGGATATAGCATTCTACAAAAACTATGCAAAATATCTCTTAATTGTGACATTTATTGATACAATCATCATTGTATTCTTATTATTTGACCAATCAGAATGTAATGATGATGTAATAATTTAATTACCTTAACTAAAGCCAGTGGCGGCGCCAAACCAGGTCGCACCATGTCAAATAATCTGGTAAAAAAATTTCCGACCTAGTATCCGACCTAGAGACCCCGCGGACCTTCCTGTTATTATATTGTTACAGTGTCATATTGCTTACGACCTGTCTTTCATTTTTTATGACATGGCAATGACCTGGTTGCTCGGACGGTCTGGTGCCGTCACTGACTAAACCACAAACCAGCGCAAGCGATTATAAAAATGATCACAAACATCTCTCACTTTCTCATCGATGCACAAATTTCTCTAAACAATAGCACCAAGACAGCCGTGTCACACAGATCCCCCAGTAACTAGCCTAAACTACAGGATTGGGTAGAGGTTAGTTCATGTCGAAATTGTCCTGGTCATTCCGCAAGGTATTTTGCGGATATTTTGCAACTTTGATTATTTTATATATTTCTCACAGATGAAATTACATAACGGGTTGTGGTTTTGGGTAGGGCTAAACTAACCCTAACCCTAACCCCTACCCTAACCCTAACCCTAAACCCTAACCGTAATGTCTAAAATAAGTAGGCTGTAATAATTTTTACGCATAAAACCGCATTCTGCGGATCCGCAGGACAAATTGGACATGAACTAACGTATACCACAGGAGTGGAATACGAATGAACGACTTGGCTACGGAGTTCCACGTCATTCTTCTCCTTGCATTCCCACACTGCAGTGATTCCAGTGGAAAGCTCAATCTTATGATTGGTGCATACTTATGGGAAACAAATCCGTATAAAATATCATCACTACCTTGCATAGCATTTTCTTTTCTCAATGAAAATTATATTGTACCTAATAGAAATTAATTAATTAATTAATTAATTAATTAATTAATTAAATGTAGGCTATATTGTTTTACTCACATTTGGCTCATTACTACATCGATAGATGTTGTTGTTGTTGCTCATGGAGGATATCAGCATTAGTGCTGACACCCTCCATCCTGCGGCAGTTATGACTAAAGTATAGCCTATATTCTCGACTTATAATGTAGTTTATTATTCACCAATATGGTAGCAACAGTTCAACCAAACAAACAATAATATCAAACAAAAAAACTCCAATAATTCACTAAATGAAAGAAATAAGAGAAAAATAAAAAATAAATTAGTTCAAAGAAAAATTACTATCAAATGTCAATTACAATGCCAGTGTTATGGTATCCAAAGCCGCAGTTCAACCAATAAAACACAGATTCCCTCGTGTATTATTACTATTGCTAGAACTGAAACAAGTATTGGCACTGTAGTGTACTACCCAACATGCTTGACATCCCTGATGTCGTCGTAAGATGAGGAAACTGACGTTAATATCTAAATTATTTCACCGCACTACAATTCGCACCGTATAACCCTGTCCAATTGTTACGTGATGAATCCGTCCCACGTGACGATCCGATACTTCCGCCCAGAGACACGTGCCATAGAATAAGAAACACCTTGGCTAACGAGAGAGAGAGACAGAGAGAGAGAGAGAGAGAGAGAGAGAGAGAGAGAGAGAGAGAGAGAGAGAGATCGAGCGTCTGAGCGAGTGAGAAAGAAATCTGTAACTAACAATTCTATCTATTATATTATTATCTCACTTTCACTTTCTCTCTCTCTCTCTCTCTCTCTCTCTAGGTCCCAGGCATATATTTAAATTCACAGTCTGATGTTGCACCCACTGATGAAGACATTTTCAGCCAAAGAGTTGATCCCACAAAAGGCTGTGCCTTTACCACACCTAATTATAGCTTTGGCAGATGAGGTTTCAGAGAAGGTCTCCGAATGATTCATCAGAATCTGCTTTAGTCGGCTCTCAAGAAACACGTAAAGTTTCAGTTGGTCTTTTTAAATAAAGACTTCCAAAAAAATATTCCAACGTTGGAAAATATCAATGCTTAAGAGGAATTTTATTTTTCTCGTCGAGCAATATAGAAGGTCTGTCGTATAGAGGAGCGGTATAGGATGTTTCACATGAATTCTATATTCGCATATTTTTCTTGTAGGCCTATATAAAATACAAACCAATACAATACAGAGAGGATTGAGTGTTCGGTTTCTCACCCGAAGGCTATGTCAGGGACGTCTCAAGTAGACTATGCAACTACAAGCAATGCTGTAACACAAGAACACACTTGCCAATACATAGACCCAATAAAAAGCGATATTCGAAACAATGCAAGTCCATTAGCCAGTGCACAAGAATTTGATTAAACAGATCTAAAGAGGAAGCAAGTGGGTTTTCAGCTGACCTAAAATGTGAATCCTATCAAAATCATAAACTATTCACCCTTCGGTCGGTTTCTCTTAAGAATGTAACCAAAATTTCCAACGGAGTCTATTAGGTATTTGTAATTTGAATTAGGCAAGGCCCATACCTAATTCCATGCACAGGATTACACACTCTCCATGGATGTAGTGGGTCTATCCCATGCGTTGTTGGGGCTTTTCTCCGAGTTGTTAGATACATAATGCGCGCATTAAGCGCAGGTTATAGTTCTATACGACCCCGCAGGCTTAGCATATCGACCATAGGATTTCAATGCAACTCTCGCTCGCTAAATGCACCGTGAGGCATTAACGCCCGTCCCATTATCAGCAAACATTACTCTATAATGCAGTGAGGCTTCAGCGTCTGTTTCACCAGTTAACAGGCTAATAGTGATATAATATACTCTATTTAGCATTTAACATGGCTATTCCATGACATCGTGGTTCTTTGATTACATAGTTGGTGTCTAATTTTGATCGGGTTTTATTCCCGGCCGAGTCAAACAGCGATAAAATATCGAGGTTATTCATCCGTTCGTGGGGTGTTTATTATTGCAAGCAATTAGTACGTAGTAGGTGACTGCTTTAGAAGATTTCGAGGGATACCATAGGTCTGGTGTTCATGATCTAAAATAATAAATTGGATCGCATGAAGTGGGGCTGGCGACCTCATCGTTAGTTTAATGTCTTTATCACCCGTGTGATAGAGATCAACAATCGCTTAGGATCTTAATAATTTAGTTACTTATAATAATTTGTAGTTGACAGTAACTGTTTTTTTTTTAAATTTCAGTATGTATTTACACGTGACAGACGCACATGCTAGTTTCCTTACTTAGTTGCTGTTTTTGTGTTTTTGTGTTTTTATTTATTTATTTTTATTCTATTCCATGATTAACTGTTGTCATGAATGTGCGGTCCTGTAAGCATTATGTGAGACCACACATTGTTTTTTAACATCTCCGTGGTCATACTATTTATCGTACTCGTATACTTTGCACACTTTACTCAGTTTCACGTCACTTTCATGATTTTCTTGAGCTAAAATGAATTATTATCGCGTAGGCCTACAGATAGAATATAGGATATCAGCCAAGCTATGCTATAAGCCATATGCTATAAGCTTTATTGAGAAATGTGAGTCTTTTGGTCAACGTTCGGATACGATGAAATACATGACATGGTAGAATCTGGCATCAAACAAGCATAATTATCTGATTTAAATGTGTGCCTGTGATACCTATTTTTACTAGCATATAGGGCATAAGCGTAGGACTATATAAAAGCTGAACCATTCTCATATTTTGTGTATTAATATTAGTATTGAACAATCTCGAAACTTGCGCGTGATTTTCTTGGCTAGGAGTACGAGAACTGAAGTGACTCAATGGCCATTAGATGTACTCTCGATATCCTTCTCATTCCTCTTCATTTCCATTTGATGGAGGGGCGTCGTTCCATCTCACCCCCCACCCTCCTCCACCCGTACCCTAGCACTATTCCAAGCAGGCGCCTCGCATCACCAGCAACCTAGTAGATGACGAGCAACTCCAGATGTAGCAGAAATGTCTGCAACAGCTGCAAAGGATGATACCTAATTTAGCAGCTATCGGCAGCTATCGGAGGTAGCAGACTACCAACAGGAGACTTAATTCGTTTTACCTTAGGACAGCCCAGTTGTAACCATGTATGCTGATTCAGTTGATAAATAATTATCCATATCACTTGTTTAGTGGATTTCTCTCTCTCTCTCTCTCTCTCTCTCTCTCTCAGTGCATTGTTTATCGCAGGTCCATGGCATACAACTGTAGAGTTTTTATTCCATTTTTTATTGGATACAATTTTGTTTTCTGAGGGGTCTCCTTAACCAGTGATTGCGCTAGTCGGCTTCTACGAACCACGTACAGCTTTCGATTGGTCTATTCTTATGTTTGCCGGATCCAACACGGCGATTAGTGAATTTACACCGGTTCAAATTGTTTAACTTTCAGCATTATGTTAATTTTAAGCTGGAATTTTAAGCATGGATTTTAGTGGATGTATCTTTTCCGTATGAGACTCCCTAATATCGCTGTCATGTTATGAATCAGGTGTTCAATAACTTCAATTAAATCATAATTATTTCTATTGCATTGCAGCGAAACGAGCTTTTCCAGGTGTTCTCAGCAGCATCTGCAGAGATGAGATCTTATGCAGCAGCTCAGCTGTCCACAGCCGCTGTAACTATGGTTTCAGTAGCTCAGCTGTCAGCAGCAGTTGTAAAGATGTATGCAGCTGCTCTGCTGTCCAAATCAACTGTAACTACGGATTCAGCAGATATCCACAGCAACTGTAACCATGAATGCAGCAGTTCAGCAGTTCAGCTGTCCACAGTAGCTGTACTGGCCAGGGATTCCTGCGCTGTGAGACCTCTAGCATAACTGACCCAAATAATAACATCACAGTGCTGCCATAGCGACAATTTGTCCGCATAATATCTGAGAAAATGAGCGTCAACCAGTTATCATAACACCATTTTACCATTTGCAGCACTTGTCCATTTGGGGACAATCATATATAATAAGCATCAAACCGTTTACGTCATATTGTCAGACCATGCTTGCAATGCAGCGCATTTGCAAGCATGGTCAATCAATCAATCAATCAATTCTCTTTTAGCGTCCGGCTCCTATGTATTGCTATCTCATCATAATCATAGAATGTTGTATAGGTTAAATTTCAAATTTTAGAATTCAACCTACAGGCCTAAGATATTCTCTGCAGTTTCTCCCACGAGCCAGCTTTCAGCACAGCCTTATCTGCATATCTCAAATTTGTTGTAATTTCTCCTCAAAATTGTAATCCTTCTAAGTCTCTTATCATAAATTCACTATAGATTTCCAATATTATCTTCAACAACTCTTTCCAATTCCAGAATTCCTGCTCTTACCATGACCTCTACCAGCTTGTCATGTTTTACCATGTCAAACGGTTTCTTATAATTTTATTTTATTTATTTATTTATCACATCGCACAATATATGCAAACAAGCGAACAAAGCAAATAATGTGAATGGAGACGAAGGCCACAAGTGGCACTTACGTATTCTACTTAAGAAATCTATAGGGTCAAATAATTTCCTTCTCATCTTCAGTGATCTTTCAAATTCTCAAATATGAAATTGCACTACTCTTGCCTTTCATAATTTATCTTGCCTATCTTGCCATAATTTATTTGGTGCCTTATCTAAATTAATCTAACTTTCACTGATTGACTTTAAATTATAGGAGTAATAATTTTAATCAGACGAAGAAGAATCTAGAAGTAAGAGATATTGGAGAAATGGTTCGATAGTCACTACAATCGATATATTTTGTTGTCTTTGGAATTGGTATAAATATGTTTTGTGAAAACCATCTGGGATGTTTCCAGATGACTTATATATTTTATATATTAGTTTATTTCTATTCCATTTTCTCTCATATTGTAGCAATTCCGTGGTGTCGTCGTCAGATGATGAAACGGATGTTAAATTCGCATTGATTGATTGACTGAACTCTACAGGAATATTATCGGCTACATTATCTGACTATTTTATGACATATTTTGTATTAGTAAGATGCTTACTCATACATTGAATACTTGTATGTGCTCTTTGATGCAGTTGTGTTGGTTTTCACAGAGACAATCTGGCAGCACAGTCGCTGACACAGTGGACATTAGTACAACATGTAACTGATTGAGAGCGACAGCGGTCTAGTTATTTATAGAGTCTAGAATAACGTTGAACTAACGTTGTGATTGACGTTAGGAATAGCTTCAATCTAGAATTGCATGCAGATTACATGGCAGAAACTACACGCGGTCTAATTATATATAGGAAGCAAGAATAATATTGAAATATATATAGCGTTGCGATTGACGCTTAGTAATAGCATCGTAGTCTATATTATGGTAATTGATTTCATGCAAGACGTTAGGCAGAATTTTTTCAACTATCAATGTTTGTAGGTGCCGACTTCATATCGAAATATCGATGCAAATAGTCAGTAGAGGAATAACTATAATAAGAACCTACCAAATATCTTAGAGGCCACTTATAGTAACTGTTCTCACCAATCCGCACACTCGGATATAAGTTAATGTGTAGAGAAGCGATGTTGCAAAAGCAGCGTCATGATTTAGTTTAAGTTTTAACTGAATTAGCACTAATAAATAAATTAATAACAATTATGATTTATCGACCGTTTCCTCATCCAAGGACAATGTCAGGGACGTCAGATGATGGAACAGACGTTAAACCCATACTGTATTTTTTTATATTAGGTTTGTCGCATAAATATAAAATTTAGATATTTAGTAATTATTATTCCCCTAGTCTATAGTTGCCGATTGGATAATAGTATTGCGCAGTGTTTAATGTGAATGATTCCGAAACAAATGATAGAATGCGGCTTGGGTTCAAATCCAAGTGGGCAAATTACCCTAGCACCTTTTATCACGGGTGCGTATCGATGCCTGGAAGATTAATCTGAAAATTAATATTAATCTGATAGATTAATCTGCGCTAGTAGTATGAGTAAAGTAGTCTCGAAGACCTAGCATGACACTGTTATAGAAATTGAGGTAGGCCTACTAAAAACATTGAGAGCATTGAGGGTTTGAGCACAAACTAGACTCCCGGTCTTGTAAGAGGTGTCTCAGTAACTGTTATAAGAATCACGGTGTAAATAATTTGTTCCCTTGTCAAGCCATCGGAAAACTGCGTTTGTTTAATGAAAAGAACTGAAGTAGATGGGTCAACAGCTGCTATAGGATTACTTATTCGTTTATTACTACCAATCTCTCAATCGCAGACTGTCACAATCACATACAGAATATGCAAACAAATTAAAATATACATGTAAAGGTAAAGGTAAAGGTTGTGTGCTATATTCGTTACCGATCGTAGGCGCGGAGCTGATCCCGATCCTGAGCGACTGCAGCACACAGGTGACAAAGTCATTAATCCGACGGTGAAGTCGCCAGCCCCACTCTATAGAGTCCAATTTTATAATTGGATCATATACGCCAGATCTGTGGTAACCTTCGCAATCTTCCGAAGTAGTCACCTACTACGTACTAATTGCAACCAATTATCCGACCCACGAAGGGATGGTGCTCGTTGTACATCCGAGATTTTACTCTCTGATTGACTCGACCGGGAATCGAAACCCGGACCTAATGCGCAGCTGTCGACACAAACTGGCTGACGCACTAACCGAATGAGCCACGGAGACGTACTATACATGTAGAAGATACTAAATGAAAATAAAATTCAGAATTCTAAATTGATTCAGTCCATATATCAATGACAATGCAGTATGTAGCCTAATTATAAGGATCAACAGGTTCTATTGTCAGTTTAATTACTAATGCTGGATAGAGAGTTTCGCAACAGATTACAATCAATCAACTAATATCGGGTACCAAATGTTACTTTATATTTTTTTAAAACGTTTAGTGTTAATAACAAGAGTGCAGCTCGATGCGGTTAGAGCAGGGCGTATGGGTGAATTCAACTGTATGGCTCAGTTGGTCGATTGTGAACTCGTTGATGAGCGATACAGTAATAATAAATCAGCTTGCTATGGATTCCAACTCAAAGGGTCTCCAAGCTTGGCATTGAACCCGCGACCTCCTGCTTCACAGGCCACTGTGCTGTCACTAGACCACGGAGACTCTCCACAATGTATAGCAGTGGTTCACAACCTCTAGGAGCCCAAGGGCCGCATATAAGGACCAAAACATTTAGGAAGAGGGACACATCGCCAAATTTTTTTTAAATTGCTAATATATTTTTAATTTTGCCACAAAAAATGTTTGACAATAAAAAATAATATTTTGCGCGCCAGCTCTCAGCGGGTTGCACGGCAAATGGCTCAACGGGCCTCGGTTTGTGCACCCTGATTGTATAGAGTGCAGTACACCGCAGTAAGGTACAGATTACAGGATGCTAGTAGTGCAGGACGGTACGGTATAATTGCATTTATTATTATTTTATTATTATTTAATATTTCGTCGTCTTACACACACTTCAAGTTTAAACAGTGCACAGATGTAATCATAGCAGGTAAAAACAGACAAGTAGCCACAGACCAGTAGTAAAATCCCGGGCTACGGGAAAATATAAAATGGGCATTTACAGTAGGCCTACTGTATTTAAGGTCTAATTAAAATAATAAAAGCAACATTTAAAATTATATGCCAGGTGAAATTAAAAACAATACAATAGAAAATAAAGCACACACGCACAAAATAAAACACCTTTGATTCATATTATTGCCTATAATATTAATATCATTAATTTTACTTTCAGGCAGATAGGCAAGATTTACGAATAATGTGAGATTTACGAATTATAGTTATGTGTAGCCTTGTTTCTCGCTAACTGGCGTCATAACGATTCATTAGCTTACAGTTGTTAAACAATGTCGTGTCCGGCAACACTTTACAGGACTTTTAGTGATAATTAATTATTATAATTAATTATAGACACAGAACAATCTTCATTGACGTGGATGTATGCAACTATACAATTTAAGTACAGATAAGTCTATACTTATCTCTTTCATCCCTTAATAATTAATTCTACTCGCTTTAGTAGAGAGGTGGGATCAACTGACTTACCGCCATAAGCAATTGAGATAGACTAGTGGTTTGGCACTCTTATAAAATCAACACAATAAAAGAGACTTACATGATTTTACTCGACCGTACCCTGCCTCAATTTGATAATGTCAGAGACTCCCCAATCAGAAAATCCTGATATATATATACATCTCATAATCTATTACTATATATGTACAGTCACTACATCAGTTACTCAAACTACTTTAGTAATATAATGTCAAATGAATCCCTTATAACTATGCTATACCGATAGCTAATATGCTCACCCATAAATAATCCAATAGTCAATTTCCATTATCCTACGCATATACCCAAAATAATCTAACAGTCAATTTCCATTATCCTACGCAGACTATAACTCGTTATTCTCATGCGCTAGCATGTTCACTCATACATAATCTGATAGTCAATTATCTTATTCAATGGCCCTACAGTATAGTACCGTACTGTTCTCTTGCAGCATTTGTTTTGCTTGTTCTGTTTGGGTGGACAAGCTGGTTTCTCCAATACTGTTGGAAATGTCCCTGATGTCGTCGTCAGATGATAAAATGGACTTTAAATTTGCATTGATTGATTTTAAAAAAATTGATTCGACAAACTAATGTCGGATGGGTGATCTAATAGACAAGGAGAATAACAACGATAGTATCGTCTTATATCCTAATGTTTAATTAAACAATAACGAGGATTTAACGTCCCCCTCCGAAACTGACGTCGTCATGGACAATAAGCCAACTATACTCAGCATCAAGACAGTATTGAGACAACCAAATGCATCAACTGATCATTCCTGGAAATACTCATAAATGAATCACTGAATAAATTTAGATATAATTAATTCTTCTTGTTCTTAAGGTACCGTGCCCATTAAGAAAGTAGCATGGTTCTTCAACTTTGTCCTTTGTAGTGCGCAATATGTTTATCACTGCTATATTCTTCATTTCTTCCTCAGATAAATGAGTTCACATCCAGTTGCAAAAAAACTCTCCATATATGTTTGCTATTGCCTGAGCAGCCTGCCCCCACCTCTGGTTCCTTGAATTATTAGATTGAGTAGGCCTATACTACTTTAAAAAAATTACGATACAATAAATATAGGAGGTCCTACCCTGCCACTCCTGGATCTGGAGGAGCCATGTGATTGCCGTTCATCCTGCCAGTGCCGGAGTCACTCGTCCTGCCTGCCCCAGGAGGCTTCATGGGAGGTCCTCTAGGGGCGACGTGGTTGCTGACTGAGCCATTCACACCCGAGGTGGTGTTGATGGACTTACCGGGAGTAGGGCGTAGTGTGGGCATACCTCCGCTACCTTCAATCAACATTAAATAGAGCTCAATACAATGAAGGTTTAAAGTCTGGTTCCACTCACCAGAAAGCGATGTCAGTTACAGCATCTGTATCTAATCACAATCGCAATATTTAAACACAATCTAAAAAGCAATGATTATCCATGCTAATAGTATCTTATATTCAAACAAAGAGTCAATAAATGGCGTGACATATGCTGTCTGAGACGTCCCAGCTATCGTCGTCAGATGATGAACTGGGCGTTAAACTGTTTATTATTGTGATTTTAAAATTTATTTATAAAGGCCCAGCTCTCTGCAATCGGATGAGTAACTTAACGTTAAATCTTCATGTATTGATTGATTTATAATGACATTACCGAACAACATGGGTGTAGGAACTCCCCCTGCGATCCTGCCGTTGGCTGACGAGGGAGAGGTGGGGGAGATGGGGGAGACGGAAGAGAAGGCCGGCGACGGAGGGGGCTGCCTGGATTGGGAAGCCTGTCTGGACTCTGAGGGATGATTCCCTGGAACTGGCGGCGGAGTGTCGGATGAGTGACGAGCTGAGCGGTGACTGACAGACGAGTGGTTGCTCGAAGGTGGTGCAGGGTATCTGTTAAGTTGAAGTTTCTGTTCGGAAGGACGACGTTGCTGCGGTTGATGATGATTATTCTGTTGCTGGTGATTCTGATGCTGTGACTGATGCTGCCGATGCTGAGCGGGTGCTCGATGACCGTTGCTTTGGTTCGACTGACGAGGTGCTCTCTCTGCCACGACTTTGATCCCTCGAGGTATCTGACTGGCGTCCACCCTATCTCGTGGTCCTGGTCCTAACACCCGCAAACATGTCATAGATATACAGATATAAGGAAGCCTTATTCCTAGTACAAGCTCATTCTGAACTTACAGTGAGTGCGTTCTATAATTATTATCATTTTGTTAGCAGTTTATATTTGATTTCTATCATATCTTATGCTAATTCTGAACTGAGGTGGTAAGGACTCGGTCAGCGGAAGAAGTCAACAGGTTAACTTAATTACATAAAGTTAGAATTAGGCCGAGGTTTCACCTATCGTCGTTTTATAATTATTTGAAATCTGTAAACATGCCCCAAGCGGAAATTATTAATAAAGTAATATTAATTATCACATTATATTACCCGTGTTTGATCCAAGAAACTTGAGAATAGACCAACTGAAAACTGCACATATTTCGTTAAAGCCGAGTAGTGCAGATATTTTCATACTGAGAAAGGCAACTGGAAACCACCTCGGAAGTCAGAATATATCTTCACAAGAAAAAAGGTTACATTTTGGGTGTGGTAAAGGCATGGCCTTTCTGATGGGATCAACTTGTTGATCGATGGGGTTTTTATTAGTGAGCGTGATAGCAAACTATTTTACAGAATATGTACCTTGGACCTACCATTTGGCAGTGCACTATCAATCAATCAATCAATGCGAATTTAACGTCCGTTTCATCATCTGACGACGACATCAGGAACGTCTCCGGCAACATTTGAACTAACGGCATGTCCACCCATCCAAGACCAGTAGAAACAAATGCTGCAAGAGAAGAGTACGGTGCAGTTTCGTATTACCAGTAAACCGATGAAACATTAAATAAAATTATCTAAGGAGGAAACAAATGAGTCTTAAGCCTAGAGATAAGAGAGATTACCAGAGATAGAGAGATTACTATATACTTCTGAATTGACGGGTTAAGGACTCAGCCAGCTGAAGAAGTTAACAGGTTAACTCTGAATTATTTTAGACCTATTCTCATTTAACTTGTTTCTAAATTATTTTGCATTGTTTAACTTATGGAAGATTCTTAAAATTAATTATATTTATATACTTTCTATACTTACGTGAATTTCTGGGCAGTCCTGGTCCAATGGCGACTACACCGGATTTCACCTGCGCTTTGTCCCCTTTTCCGTTCACAAATTTTACCTTCTTTGAACCACTTTTCAGCCGATATTCAATTCTAAAATAATTACATTTCAAACAAGTAGACAAAGTCATTTTATTTGACGGTGAGGTCGTCCGCCCCACTCGAAACAATCTAATTATATTGTATACGCCAGATCTGTGATTACTAGCGCAATCTTCTGTAGCACTTAATTAACTAATTGTTTGCAGTTGCCATCAATTCACCGACTAACGAAGAGATGGAAGGGGAGCTTGGTTGGCCCGTTGCATATCCGAGGTTTACTCTCCGACTCTATCGGTTAATCAAAACTCGGGCCTTCAGTGCAAACTGATCGACCGATCGTCACACACTAACCGTCGAGCCACGGAGACATGCCATTTATCTATACTTATACTATTAGTAGGCCTAAATGCATTAGTTTGACTTTTCAGGAATATTAAATACCAATTGAGCTTACGGTTAGAAAGACATTACGACAATATATAGCTTATGCTTTTAAGCCAGTATAATGATTTTTACATTGATAATATAAGAGGAAGAGGCATTAACATTTAAATCTCAATTACATTATTTAAATTCATTTGTGACACTATTGAGAACATTATTGAAACGAAGCTACACTAGTAAAGCATCAAAAGTGAAAAAGTGTAAAACAAATAGAAAGACTTACTCGTCGCAGAAGTTGATGGTGAGCGCATGTTTGACAGCGTCCTTGTATCTCTTAGCTAGCACCGTAAGAAACTCCGTCTTGAACATTGACTCCAGCAGACTGTCATAGTCATTACTGACATGTAGAACAAAGAAGTCATCCTGTCTCGTACTGAAAATAATCATGTAAATGCAAAAATTAAAGTTTGAAATGCATTAAGACTTCAATCCGTCTTTTCTAAACTAAATGGGTTTATTTAAATGGATCCAATAGTCGTTAGAGCGTTACTGGTATAGGAAGTTATTTCTAACTTGTAGTCACCAGTTTTCACAAATTTCACACAATTACACAACATCATGTAATATATATATATACACATATATATTATATATGCATACAATATTACAATGACGACGAAGTTACATCCATTAATTATTTTTCCACGAACAGTACATTTAAGTATAAGGTTACAACTTAACTATCTATAATTAAATTACATTTTATAATAGTACAATTACTACAAAAAAAGTAAAATTACTCACAAATTTATGCAATATTACAATGACGACCAATTAGTTTCATTGTCTGTCAACGACATCAGAGACATCTCTAACAACATTTAAATTACCAATCTGTCAACCCAAACAGAACAAAAGAAAATGCTGCGAGGGATAAGTATAAGATAGTCTACGGTGCAAGTACAGATATTATCCAGTAAACCAAAACTATTCTAATTAAGAAATCTAAGGAGAAAATAAATGAGTTTGATCCGGAAACTTCATAATACTAACAGTAAAACTAATATCACCCCGCTTTCAACTAATTATAATACTTATTAACACTAGGAGGTTACACTGATTTGCATTATGTCCAAGTTCGAGATTGTAGGCCTATTCTCATCGCCGAATAAGCTGCATTTTACCAGCATCAGAGGAGGCTTAACCATCACCGGGTCAGCGACTGCCGTGGCCGCGGAGGCTATGTTGTCAAAATATCTGGTCATAGTATATGGAAGAGTCTGCCATCAACTGTGTTTCGTCAAGTTAAATCCAGTTTCGGAATAAAACTTAAAACTTATCAGAATTCATAAATGGAATAATTTCATAGAGAAAGAGAGAGAGAGAGAGAGAGAGAGAGAGAGAGAGAGAGAAAGAGAGAGAGAGAGAGGGGGAGAGAGAGCGAGAGAGAGCTAACGTCTTCATGTTCTCCTGGATGATGACCCAGTTGATATTGTTCTCTGCGAGGATCTGCTTGACCCTCTCGAAGGCGATGGGGGCCACGGCGATGGTGGCGGGGGAAGACTTGGTAACTTCATCGTTGATCAGGATCACCTGGAAGTGACAATCAATTATAATAATAATATACAACAGTAGTTATTAGAATGAGGTCTCATTCTACCATCGGCGATCAACGCGAGAAGATCTTCCTCTGGCAACGGATGTCCACGGAGCTTCAGCGCTACAACGCAATATGCTGCAGCGGCACCTTTGCTGACATGGTACTCAAAAGACCCTACCCATAGAATAATTAGGACGTACCTGATGGACTCTATAGTCTATAAGCTTAATTAACTGTAGTCTAAAGTATAGACTCTTCATCGTAGAATAATTAGGGACGTACCTGACGGACTCGCTCATCGTCATCGACGAGACCGAGGAGGATGTTCATCTCATCCTTGTTCTTTAGAGGTCCAACATCGATCATGCGATATCTGCACAACAGCAATAAAAAATAGTAAGCAACAATAGCATCGTCATATATAATTAATGTAGGCCAATAATAATACGTTGGAAATTTCAGTTCAGTAATCAATGAGGATTTAACGTCCGGTTCCTCACCCGAAGGCGATGTCAGGGACGCTAATAATAGACGATAGTAGGCCTATGTATGCTTTCACGGATCTTTCAACAAAGAAGATCTCGAATAGCCGGTTTTTATGTTGAATCGTTTAATAATACAAATCATTTACATATCCGTTTATTTTTCTGAACGAAATCACAGACATTTTATAGTCTAATTATTCTATGTCTCTGTTGACTACACTCCAGTTATTGTAATTTTGACACAAGACAGATGAACTGCAGGAAGGACGAAATAAATCAAATCTGAAAATAATTTATTAACTTATCATTACATATTATAACGTTATAAATATAAATTTATACAAATTAGTTAAATTTGTTCAATAAAATCCTACCCTTCATAGCTCATAGAGCTGACCGCTGCCACAGCAGCCAGGAAAAATACGATCGCGACCTTCATGATAGACTTGGGTTATGTCCACCGAGTTTTGTGAACAACCCCGGTCATCAGTCTGTTTTATATCAACTACTCTTGAATATTGACAGGGAGGGGGTGATACGTTATCTGTAAATGTACCAAACTAATCCCCCACCCCGTTCTCCCTCTCCCGTATTACTCCCCGAATAGTTGTGATATTTGGGAGCACAATTATTATTGACCTACTAAGAATATATTTAAGCCTGCGGTGCTGAATTTGAGATGGGGGGTAGAGCCTTTGAGAGTTGGGGGGTCGAGCCTAATAGTCGGGGTTGATAATTTTCCTGAGATGGGGGGGTCGAGACATATGACCAGTAAGGGGCTATAGAAGAG
>JAQFZF010000405.1:0-18189 GCA_034695365.1 Enchytraeus norvegicus
TAAAGAATTACATTATGAAATATATTTTTGTATTGTATTGTATTGTATTGTATAATGATTTATTATTTTCATTATGTGTCAATGTTTCATGTTGTCATGGACAACGATTTCTCTATGCAAATAAGAGCATTCAGTGAACTGTCAATTTGTACAGAACTTAAAACAAACTAACTGATGTTATATTGTTCGATGTTGTCATAAACTATTAGGATAATAGAAATAATAAAGTTAAACGTCCGTTTCCTAACGCAGTGATGATTCTAGAAACGGCGTCCCTTCCAGCTGGATTGAATAATAACTGTTGATGTTTTTAGAGAGTTCACTTTTATATTATTTGCTAACCCACAGAGTTTTTGTATATACAAACCAGAAAGCTGCTTACTCTTCTAAACGAACTGCCGAATTTGTGTTTACTAAAGGGTGCAGATCAAACGACGAGAAAAATCTGCAATGAAATAAAAGACGAAGTTTTGTAACTTGATATCACCGTGCGCCGTTAAAGAGTAATTACGCAACGTTACGGGTTTCATAATGTCAGCATAGGGAGGATTGGATAACTGGATAATAGACAAGAAAAGTTGTGCAGCATACCAATGTTATAGATTTGTAGGTTGTAGCGCGTTTATTTTAGACCACTAAAGTTAATATTGTGAATTATATTATAATTTAATAAGATTTTCAAAACATATCGACATAATATTAAGAGTCCCTGACATCGCCTTCGGGTGAGGAACCGGACGTTAAATCCTCAGTGTACTGTATTGTATTGTCTCTAGAAAACCCGCTCATTTCGCCTCAGTATTCTAACACAATACTCATTTTAATTAAAGCGAGACAACGTTTGTTAAATCTTCTAGAAAAGTTTTATATTACACTTATTGGAATAGATGGCGGATTATGACGTGTTCGAGAGGGATCTACCACGGCAGGATCTCCGCAGGTGGATGTTGGAAATAGACGTATTCAGAGGGGTCGTTGAATCCGGGCTCAGCACGCCATACCCAGATCTCTGGAGCTAACCTTGTGAGGCGGCATAGCTTAAGTCCTGAAGCTTGAGGTGAACCCAGCAATCCTCCCAATGATTGGATAGAGGTTGTCAGCACCACGGCTGGCATCCTGGGTGAACAACGACAACATTCTCCATGCCATCAACGTCACCATAAATCCTGGCGCCGCTACCTACTTCAGATGTGTTTGTGTTTTGAGTGGAATACTTGATGAACTTATGAGAGTTGTAGAGAAAGATCGAGGATACTGAGGAAAGCAATAGAAAATCACCGAAAAATAATCTTTCCTTATACAGAATAATATATTTTCGGTGCACGCCTGAAGTCAGTCTCTGTGACGAGATTAACTTTTTGATCATTTGAGTGCTCATTAGTGAGCGTTATAGTAGACAATAAGTCACTAGGATAGATTTACTTTACTTTGTGTGTATTTTAGATTGATTACCCGTGTTGGATCCGAGAAACCTGAGAATAGACCAACTGAAAATTGCACATGTTCGTAAAAGCCGACTAACGCTGATATATTCATACTGAGGAAGGCAACGGGATACCACCTCGGAAGTCAAAATATATATTTTTCTAGAAAAAAGGTTACATTTTGGGTGTAAAAAGGCATAACTTTTTTGATGAGATCAACCTGGTGATCGATGGCGTGCTCATTAGTGAGCTGGATAGCAGACTGTGCTTCATAATATGTACCTTGGACCTGCCATTTAGCCGTGCAGTAGAGATAGAGAGATGTACTTTTGATTTGCCATTTAGCAGTGCGCTAAGAGGATATTTGTTAGTTTAGAACCGGGACAACAAACATGTGCCTACCCATTGTAAGCTTGGCTTCAATACACTCGTTCCATTGTTTACATTATTATCATGTATAAGTATGAGTTTGCCCACACTCTATACAGTACTTCTAGGTGTTTATACTGCTCTATAGCTCTTTCAATGCTGCTGAATAATAGTCATAATAGAAATAATTTACTGTATAGGCCTGTAGGCATATAGCCTGCTGCCAATAGGTTGTCCTGAAAATTTTTTTTTGAGCTTCTGTTAAGAAACTAGGATCAATCTTTGTGAATTACGTGAATACAAGGCCTTTCAGAAGATTGTGGGATCTCCATATTTAACAGACTCAGGAAAAAGGTATTAGTCTAATTAATCGGTAAATAGTCCAATCAATCAATTCATTAATTGTTTAATACTTGGTGCAAACAACCCTGTGGGTTGTTATAAAAATCATTCGTTAAAAACAGAAGTCAGTTATTTTATTTTTTTTAAACATTGCTATCATTTACACATTTTCAGCGAACAGAGAACAAACAATCACAATTATTTACAAATAGAAAATGATAAAGAAAACAAAATCAATAAGTGGTTTTGGCAATGAATGGTGGCCCCGCTTCTGGAAATCGACACAATTGAAAGAGGCGCGAAAGCAGACCGCATAAATCAGTCAAGAAATCAATCAATCAATCGGGCAATCAGTTTATCAATCATTGATCGAAATAACTTCAATCATCATGGTTAAAGCGCCAAAGTAAAAACGTTTTATCTTACATTTTTGTTAGTACGAAGCGTCTGACGCAGATACTGCAAGAAATCTAACAATGCAGTTCACTGGACTACAGAAAACGGAAGTCCGGATTCGCTCCCACAGGCAAATGATTTTATACCACAGAGCTCATTGCGGGATGTTAATATACAACCTAGAAAACACTTGTACTTAGCAGTGGCCAAACTTTCTTTATCTGTAAAATTAGAACTTAATCGATAATTGTAATCGATCAATGAAGCACTCCATCTCTCTCTTTCGCTCTCTCTTTCTCTCTCTCTCTGTCTCTTTCTCTCTCTCTCTCTCTCTCACTCAGTGCACTGCTCAACGGCAGGTCCATGACATATAACTGTATAGTTTGATATCATCTTTCTTTAAGATAATTTTGTTTTCTGTGGTGGGTCTTCTCTCCTTGTCCTTCCTCAATGTCTGCGTTAGTCGACTTCTACGAGACACGTGCTGTCCATAGGTCCAATAACCATATATTAATTATTACTATCCAGTCGAATAGCGTTGTCAGTAGCGCGATTGCTCGCTAAGCAGGATGTCATGGGTTCGAGTCTCAGCCAGGCTCGTCTCTGACAGTATCCTTCGATACTGTAACAGACGTTAACTTGACAGCTTTAATAAATCAATCATGAATTATTTAGTCTTGGAAGTAGACCACTTTACCTTGGAAGTAGGAGTTTAGAAGTTCGGTAACCAGTCAGATCAGACACAAACTTAGTCCTTGGATAAAATAATTGTCGAATTAAGCAAATTCTAATTTGAAATGATATTATGTAGCAGTGACTAATTTTACCTAAATTATTGTGTTTATATATTCCTCAGTATTCCTGTAGCCTATAGCAACAATTGTAACATAAATAATTTAGACTTCACTTCACAGCGTTCATCCCATGACATCATTCAGCACTTTATATAGCCAATGAGAACTATAATCCTATAATTACTATAAATGATCCATAAACGGCGCAACGCCAAAATCGGAATCGCAGGTATAGAAAATGGTTCGTTTGCCATAGGTTGGCACTCTAAGCCAGGTGGAGTTTTGTAGTTTTTTATCCATACATTGCTTCCATCATATTCCATTCAGACAGATATTTATCATTGGATATATTATGCTGGGTCGACATTCAACAGTTGTGTTATAGGCTAGGCCACATGTAAGCTTATATAACATTACATCGCATATAATTATAGTCTATAGCTAATACTTCCCGTGTTGGTTCCGGGAAACTTGAGAATAGACAACAAAAAACTGCACGCGTTTCGTAAGAGCCGACTAACGCAGATACTGAGGAAGGCAATGGAAAACCACTTCAGAAACCTATATTTTCTTTGAACAAACGCATAATTTTAGGTGTGAAAAAGCCAAAGCCTTTGTGATGAGACTGACTTATTTGGTTGGTCGATGGTGTGCTCATGAAAGAGCGAGATAGTTGATTGTGTATACAAATTTTTGCCTTGGATCTGCCACGTGGCAGAGCTCTAGATAGATAGATGGCTATAGTCTATAGCTAACTCATTATATAATTAATTATAATCAATAGAACTACAAATTCAAGCATTTGCTTGCAATATATATAGAGAAAATCTAATATTTATTTATGATGTCATTGTGATGCACGATACTTCTTAGCAGTGAAATAGATAATAGCCACTGACATCATCTCTGGATTAGGAAACGGCTTTTAAACCTTTATCATCTAAGAAATTGTCCTGAATTTAGAACACTTATTTATTTATTGAAATGATAATTAATAATGACAGAGCCTAGGACGAGAATGTTTTCTCTAAATTAGTACTATATCTACTGCATAGAACTATTATAAGGAAATATAATATTCTATATAATATTCTATATAGTAGAACTATATTTACTATATAGAACTATATAAATGTAGAACTATATCTACTAGGTATTCGTCGATAGATGTTGGCTTTATTTTCTGAACCGATTAACAGAATAAAATCAACATATTATATTGCCAATTATATTATTTCGTCCCAGTACAAGTAACGGACATTTAATTACTATCGTCCTCACATAATGAGACTGACGTTAAACCATATTGTATATTGAATTACAATCGGGAATTATTCGGATATATTTCTGATTCACATTCATCTCATTCTATATAACATTCCACATAAGTCATCAACATAACTCTCCGACTTGTGCTTCTGAACCTGACGTTAAACACATTCACGCACACCACAGAAATGTTTAGAAAGCATTCGAAATCTAAGGAGGAGAGAACAATCGAGAGTAAAATAACAAGAGAGGATAACTCTACCCGGTTAGCTTGCACTGGACATCAAGGCAAAGGTAGGAAAACTATCTACATGCACGGATTTTAGGGGGCCGGCCTCCTCGACCTGAAGGGGCTGATGCGAAAATTATTAAAATTAGAATAAGAAAAATATAAATATTGGACCCTGACCCCCCTAGATTTCCTCCCCTTGCCTGACGTCCTAGACATCGCCTTCGTTTGAGGAACGGGACGTTAAATCCTCATTGATTGATTGATTGATTAGCCTCGCTTTAGCCTGCTCCATAATCTCGAAATAACTTATTGCATATAAAAAGTAGCCATCTAAAATATTTACTAGATTCGCCACTGACTAACTACGCTGTAGCTGTAGCATAGTTGTATTCAATAATGTTCAACACATTCATGCTTCTCGCTGCAGAACAAACAATTCATACAAACTTCTTCTAGGTTAATGTCATAATCTCATCCAACCATCTTAGATTAGGTCGATCTCTTCTTCTTTGGCTTCTCCCATCCAAAATATAATTTATTTCTCTAATTATACTTTATATGTCAAACTTTTCTTTAACCTACAAGCGCATAGTGTCCGATTTCGGGGATATTGCCTGAGAGCTGATATTATTAATAACAAATTGACTGATTGATCGATTGATGGACTGATTGATGCTTCGATTAACGCTGATTGACTAATCTCCACTATTTTTTTTCTCAGAAATGAATCCCACAGACTATAAACCCGAATCCACAGGGCGAGTAGAATGTCGAAAGATAGAATTACTGTTGTCCAAGAATCGAGGTGGCGACACATTCGGATTTGGATTGAGGGGAGGGATCAGTAGGAGTGTGGTGGCTTGCCAACCGCTCACTGTCGACTTTATTTCACCAGGGGGAGCCGCCGACAGGTTAGCCTCAACTTCTTAAGTCTTTTATAGAGTCAGGGGCATCAATCTTGCCCCCAGTCTTGACCAAATAAAGTGGCTCAAAAATAACCCCAATTTCCTTCCAATTCGTATTACCCCCAATATTCCAATATTCTTGAAATTCGGCCTGAACGTCAGTTGGTTTATAGATTGGACGCCCCTGTATAGGCTAACCTGTTACAGACATGTAAATTATCGTATCGTTGGTTAATTCACCTATCTGTACTGTCTTTATTGTATCTATCTTTCTTATATCTAATTTACCATGATAAATATTTGCTGAAGTAACTACAGTAAGCTGTTTAGATGTGTATACATAGTATTACCATTCTGGAGTCTTAAACTTTGCCATGGTTCGACAAAAAATGTAATGACGAAAACACATTACATTTGTACAAAATTACATATAATAGAGCTTCAGAGGTAGATAAATATGACATACTAATCTAGTTGAATACATTACAATAGAAATGTACGTATAATCGGTATAATGCTAGTATATAAATGGACATAATAGATGCGTTTGTAAAAGATATCTCAGATGTATCTTTTGGACCAATGAATAGCAAATCCGTCTAGCTTGCCATAGGCCACACACGATGCAAGGCCTTCGAAAGTCTTCGAATTGAGCGGCCAATTGGTAAAGTACACAGAAACCTAGACCACTCTGTCCGACCAATCGATATTTCTATTTATTAGTTAATATTTCGACGTATTACAACACTGTAATTTACACACATTTAAAATGTTAACAGTGCATAGATGCAATCACAATTGCTGAAAGCGGACAAGTAGCCGCTGGCTTTTCAGCAGTTATGTGGTACTTTAATATACAAATAAAATCAGCAGAAATTTTAACATCACAATGCATTTATATGTCATTGGCGACGGTAACACTCAAACTATTGTTCCTATTACAGAGAGGGCACACTGAGGGTAGGAGATAGGATCAGGGGTTTGAACGGGTTTGACGCCGCCCACTTCACCCTACGTCACGCCGAGGGGTTGCTTAGGAACACAGGATGTGACGTCATACTGCTAGCGGAATATGACGTCATTGTCGTAGGTACATTATTAATAAGAATTTATTTTTATCTCATAGACAAATGTGTTTCACCAATCCCCGCATTATTATATCACTGGTTGATTTATCGATTGACTGATTAAGCCTTTACTGAAGATGCAGATTGAAGGCCAAAGTGGATTACACCAAAACTTTTGTGTATGCTCATTTTTCCCTCGCATTTTCACACCTGACATACTAACATGCTGGTTTTTTAAAATCTTAGTTGATGTTCTTGTTTTTTATCACTCCATGATTAATCGTACCCTTGGCGTAGATAGCGCACCATACAGCAAGCACAGATGTTCAAATAACCTACCAGACACCGTGGGATTGTTATTTTTTATGTCGACCGACTGACGGAATCGATCCCAGGTCACTTGATTCTAAGATACACACTCTACCAATGCGCCATAATATCACTCGCGCCAAGTCCCATAAAGTCTTCTTAGACTTAGTTAAGCACTTTATAGAGGTTTGTGATTGATTGTTCGATTGATTGATTCACTCAATCACATTCATTCGTACATTTATTCATATGACTGATTGATTGATTTACTAATATTTGTTTAGATCGCCCGGATGAGTGGTTGAAGGATGGAGTTAGACTCACCGTAGAGATACCTAAGCGAGATGGGAGACCACTTGATATAACGCTAGCTTCAGATAAAGCACCTACAGATGAAGGCACTTCAGAGTTCTTTATCGAGTCTATTGTAGAGGCTGGAGATGCAGATAGGTAAAGTTGTTAACGCTTAGCACGCGTTACAAAATGTAAGCCTTCAGTGAAAATAATTATCCTTCATGCTTACCTCCCTGATGCATCCACGTATGAAGAAATGGACATTAACACAGATGCAGCAATAAAGGTCTGTGTGGCCTGCGCCTTGACTTCTACGTATTTGACCAATTGGTCGCTCAAATCCCTGACTTTGAGAGGTCACATACGTGCTTCATAAGCCGACTGACGCAGATACTGAGGAAGGCAATCTAAAACCACCTCGGATACCTATATTTTCCTTGCACAAAGGCATCATTTTAGGTGTGTTGGTCGATGGTTTTTGCTCATTTAAGAGCGATATAGTTGATTGTGTGTGTGAGTTTTTGAATTGGACCTACCACGTGCAGAGCACTGGATAGATTGGTTTATTGCCACATTGTTTTGGCATTTGACAGTCTAGGCTACTCAACCATCCACTGTATTTATAGCTTTTGAGGCATAGTAATTAGTGTGCCATTTAAAAGTTTTTGATTAATTGGCTTCTGAACAAGAAAAATATAAAGTGACAAAGCGTTCGATATGATAAGTAAGTAGTATGAACTGTAATGAAAAATTGAAAGTACTATAAGGCTATAAATGTACACTTAAATTGTTTGAATAGAAGCCTATCACGTGCAAACGGTTACATCAAATTGCATCATGTCTCTCTTTCTATAGTGCACTGCCAAATGGCAGGTCCAAGGTTCATATTTAAGGTTCACAGTCTGCTATCACGCTCACCAATGACCACCCCATCAATCATACAGTTGATCCCATCAAAAAAGCCTTCACCGCACCCAAACTGTAACCTTCTTCACGGGAATAAACAACAAGACTTCCGAGCCGGCGACCGGTTGCCTTCCTCAGTATGAAAATTGCATCATATACATGCAGATTTAATTATTAACTGATCACTTTTTAGAAGCGGAGTTTTGAAGATTGGCGACATAGTTCATGAGGTAGATGGAGTGAATATCAACAATCTCTCTCCAGACGGCGTTAGTCGAATACTACTCTCGAATCTCGGAAGTGTTATTCAACTTTCCATTTCACCCGTTGATGCTGTAAAAATCGGGTCTACGATATGTCCGACTCTACCATCCATTTCTTGTGAGCAGATTGGCAATATTGATGTAGTGAAGGCAAAGTTAAATCAACCCTCTTCGGCAGGAAGTGTTCGGAACGAGACTTTTCGCAAATTGTCGCATGATCTAACAAGAGATGTTGCCGTCATGAATAATGTTGTCTCAACAAAAATAGGTAAGATTAAGACTTTTTCTTACTTTAAATCTGACAATGCTTTTTACATAGACCATTGCTTGATTTATATTGTTGTTCTTTGTTGCATGTCTTTGCAGTGTTGGTTGTTTGTCTCCCTGTTGTCAGTATTACTGTTCTTAATAAACTGCTATAATTCATCCATAGAAGTACTATTATATACACTAGAAGGCTCAAGCAATAGTAAAAATTCGTGCTCACATGGCTACATGACTGCACTCCGGATGTTGATATGTGACGCTTAAAAGTATGAATAATATGACGCCATGGAATCAAGAAACATTATAACAATCATTCATAACATGCAATAAAGTGTCTCAATAAACAAATGACGTCATTTTTAATTTCATTTTAAACATATTTTGAGTCATACACATAAACATCCGGGGATAACCCTGTAGCCATGAGAGAGCAACCTATTATTGTTCTAGTATATATATCAGTATTTTTATGAATTCATCTATCAGCCTGTTAGTCGCTCAGCTACATTGATTGTCATTTGTAATAAAAATGGTCAAATATGGGACTAGAATCATTTCATTATCGTACTATAAATAAATTCTATTTTAGGCGAATCACCGACAGCGGATGGAGGCAGTATTGATTCTCCGACCTCTGTGTCACCGGGCAGATGCTCTTCCTCCAGAACCTCTTCGTCTTCACTCAGTCATTCCCACTCCAACGATTTCTATAGAAATAATTCCTTTTCAGCCGATCAAAACTCCGGCAGTACTTCGAAACTTGAGATTTTACTAGCCAAACGAACATTTCTGGAGAATTATATAGTTGGCGGTGGCTCGCAAAAACAGGTGTTCGACGACAAGCAAGATGCTGTTAGAATGGTGTTTAATGATAGTTTAAAAAATGTGAACGAAGATAACTCTACGAAAGCGTCTTTTGAATGTAATAAGGAGAGTTATGATGATGCCATTGGGAATATTTCTAATAAAAATTTTACAGAGTTGAAAGGAAAAAGGCAGGGTGTTAACAAAATTAATAGAGAAAGTTTTAGAGAAATAAAAGAAGAAAGACAGCCAAGACGACGATTCTCTATGGATACCGCGAGAAGCATGGCTAATAGAGAGTTTGAATCAAGTAAGGTGGCAGAAAGTTTATCATTGTGTGAAAATCCTGGGTGCAATCATAATCCTGGTAGTTTTGATAGATTAACGGATACACAACGAAACGATTTACAGAGGGTCAGAACAGCGTTGTTAGAACAGCGGATACCAATAAATTCTGTGTTGTTAATGCATCAGCATCAACGTGGAATAAAGGAAATTGACGAACAGCAGCAATATCTTAGACAACAGCAATATGAACAACTTCAAGTGCATCAAAAACAAAAGCAACAACAACAATCAGTATTTGAACAACCACAATACAGCAATGACCTTTCACAACAGAGGAGACTCATTCAACCTCAAGGTCTCCCTAACAGTTTTGAGCACGACTTTCAAACACATTTGATAAACACTTCTGGGTGTAGCAATTGCCCAATGTGCGGACAAAATAGTGCACCATACACTGGGCAATTAGGCAACTGGATATCTCTCAATAAAAGCTGCAATTCTGCTAAATTAGATTCTTGTAGTTCTACTTACAAATCTCCGAGTAATATCAATTCACCCGGTGATAGCACTTCAGATCGTTTGATTGCTTATGCTAGAACCGCAGGAGATGTATTTACAAATGCATGCATTCCTTCTCGAATTGATGATTTCACTAAGGCTCCGCAATCTGAAACTTCGCAATTTGGTAATTCACAATTTGACATATGTTATGATCAAAACTTTCCAGAAAATAGTTTTACATCTTCAAATTCTGTTCGACGTTCGTCAACTAAGAATGAAGATTGTTTAGACCAACCTATAGGTATCTCAGAAAATAATAGTGATGCTTGTGAAGCTTTTGAAACCTGTTCGAGAATTATACACTGCGGTGCCCACTATCCGCCTATATACAATACAAAACAGTGCATTGACGATTTGACGTCCGGTACGTCACCCGAAGCGATATCATCTAGAAGAAAGCAGTCTACAAACTTTCCTGAAGTAAATGGTCATCCATTTGAAAATGTAAATTATTCAGAGGCATTACATACTCCAAGCACAAATGACAGACTTCCAGACTTACAAAAAACCACGGATAATGCAACTGATAGAAAAGACTCTGTCAATGTTGTACATACCAGCTTAGAAAGTAGTAACGGGCATCCGATAAACAAGTCAAACAATATCTCTCGCTCTAATTCGACATCTCGATGTAAGTCAAACTATATCACTTCAACAGAACCCTTAACACAATCACAGAAGCGCCAAGCATTCGCCAGGCGTCAGTCTTCCTCCGTGGACACTCCAGCAGATATCCATCGATGGTCCTCTGAGTGTAGTGATCTCTGGTCCAAAGAACTGGATGCTTTGGATCTAAATATGGATCTAGGATCGGTGGATACTCTGGATTTGAGTGAAAATCCCATGAACCTGAAAACACCCCCGGATAATTTCAATAATACAACTAATCCTAGGAGTAGTGAACAAGGTAAAAGTAAAAATCAAAATCCTTGCTTATTAAACACTCTTGATAAAGAGTTTCTTGAAAATACTTTGGATTTGAAAACGCTAAGTATTTCAACGCAATTACAAGATGGAGACAGTTCAACAAGAGGAGATGAAGTAAATAGATATCCAGGTCCAACAGTTTCGGATGGAAATCAGGCAGAAATTGAAAGAAAAAAATATTCAGATTGCAGTCCTACTCTAATACACTCTACCCAATCTTTTAAAGTTGGTGAACACACTAGTGTAATTCCTTCAAATTGGAAATGTGCGAATCCTTCAGATACGGTAACTTACCATCCAAATCATACTCAGATTCATCCTAACATAACAATTCACACATCACATCCAATCCTAAATTTATCAGCACATGATCATCCATGTGAATCCGTTGGTGAAATAAAGATGACTGAGTATGTAACTCCTACAATGTCACACGAGCAAAGTCTCTCTCAAGACAGCCATTCGTTTGAGAGTGAATCTATACCAAGTGAGCTGAGTGTCTCTGGTTCGACTACGGGTAGAGACTATTCCAGTATTTCACCATTTCAGATTAATTCTGGTGCCGTGTCAAGCTGGTACAGTAATTCACTTTATAGAATACCAGTGAATGAGGATTTTTCTTCTCTTTCTCTGCCACAGCGACCTAGCAATCAATCTGAAGATAACAGCTACGATGAGTCACTCAATCAATCAAGTGGCATTTGTAAGGAGCATCTTAACAATGTCTCAGAAGCTCTTAAGAGTTATGATGCAGCTGCAACCAGATCGTCTCAATTTCCTGATAAAAACGCAGTGTTTCTTAGAAATTTACATTCAAATAGGAATTCTGAGAATGGACATCAGCTTAGAGAGTCTTTGCAAGGGTCCGGCGAATTTAATCTCAAAACCCCGCTCGTATGCTCAAAAGGTCCTCCAAATTTTATAAATTATCCGACAGAAATCGGTCTTTCGAAATTAAGAAGCGGATTATATATAGATTCGTCGGAAATTAGTAGAATGCCATGTAGATATTGCAATTGTTCTTCGAATTCTCAAACAGTATTAGAAAATTCTGGAGCTGCCGGTGGGCATACCTACTCTGGGTTGCCATTACAGCATTTTCAGACAGGAATGAATCATTTTAGTCATCAGCATAGTCCGAACAATTTTCTTCCACAGTCGAAAATAGTTTCTGGAGAGAATATGCGAATTGCGGAGGTGCCAGTAAGAAATTCTGTTCCACACTCAAATCGCCATCAATTTCAGGCTCATTCCTGTAGTCTTCCATCATACGACACCGCGATAGACCGTTCAAGCAGGAATACTCATTTTCAAACTGCAACGTCACTGAGAACTGCTCGAGAAATAAAAGACTTGGGTAACGGTGTATCTCAATTGACTGTTAAAAATCAATCTGGATTACTTTCGAAAGATGCTGAATTTCCTGATTTTTTTCCAGGTTCCAATAGTGATCGGGAAAATTGTAACTTAAATCCGGTAGCAAACATAGTATCGAAAGCGGATTTAAACTCGGGTTGCACGTCGAGATTAAACTCTTCATCAAACCTGGGATTAAACTCGGAATTGGACGCAGAAGTAAATTCAAATGCTGAAAGTGAATTTGCAGAGATCAAACGCATGCTGGATAACATACTTGCCCCCACCCCAGTCGAATTAATGAAAATTACACTAGTTCGTTCTGGAAGGGGACGATATTCGACTCCAATTCTTTGTCCAATTGGGGCCGACAAATTTCAAGGGGGTAGTGACACTGATGGGTGGACAAGCGAAGAAGAGGGATGGGGGTCAGGGAGGGGGTTTGGATTTTCTCTATCAGAGGGGGTCTATGAAAAAGGTGTTTATGTCAGTCAAGTCAAAAATGGAGGACCGGCTTCTGGGGATCTGAGAGAGTATGATAAGATATTACAGGTAGGTAACTCATTAAAAAAAAATTGAAATCCATCGACTTAAATTTAACACCCCAGTTTCTTATTCAATAATTAGTCTGTAAGTGATTAAAATGAACCCTAAAATTGCATTCAGTTTTCTAAATGCTCTTTAACGCAACAAATTAGTACGTTGTCATTATTATTGTCGGTTTTTTTTACTGTTGGCTTTGTGGATAAATTGAATTGCTCCGTATTTGACCAGTGTCTACCCCTGTAACCTTAGAGCGCAAATTGCGAACTCCAATGTGTTTGAGTAGACCAACTCTATAGCATTGCTTATGCTGTTTTAGACGTTCCTGATATCGTCGTTAGATGACGAAACGGACGTTAAACCATATTGTTATTTTAAAACCTGTAAGAGGACTTGACTTGTGAAGAATTAATTAACTTTTTTCCAATGTTGTAGGTGAATGGTGTGAAAGTGAAGGAGATGACGTGTCATGAAGTTGCTCAACTGATTGCGAGCTCTGGTGAATATTTGGAACTTATCATCAGTCGTAATGCTCTGGCGAGTATTTGTGACATTACTGAGACTCCTCCAACATGTGGAGCAACCTGTGCAACACCTGTTGCAGTTGCAGCAACAAGTGCCCAGTCAGGAGTAACCAACACTAACGGTGCACCGCCAGAAACAGTAAATTTGGAGGTTACTAGAAAAACTGTACCGGTATATATTCGTTGTATTTAGCCAATAATGCAATCTGACAACCACAGACAGTTACATGACATTGACTGCAAATAATACGCAATAAAAGATTGAAAAGAAACACAAACGATCAGGATGGTGAATATTCACACATTACACACCCATTACTGTAACACAAGACAGTATAATGGTTAACTAACTGAATGGTTAAGAATTGTTATTAACTGAATTGATAAATCCATAAAATGTCTTCATAAGACTTGAAACTATATTTTATATTATTTTACACAGGCACTTGGGCATAAATCAGGAGCAGCTGTAACAGGAGCAATCATAGCAACAAGTAGGCCAAGTTCAGCAACAACAACATTTTCAAAGCCACAGGCAACCAATCTTACATTTGAATCCACAGCATCAGCAAACGATATTCCACTACCAAGCTATGCTGTCTTCAAAATAAGACAATCGCCTTTAGCAAGACCAGCCTTAACCCATGTTGCCTCGGAATATTCGCCGAGTAGTGAAAAAATAGGAAGAATGATTCCAAAAGAGATGTATTCCAAAAGTATGATTTCAAAAGAGACGCATTATTCCGAAGACGAAAAAGAAGGGAATAATCAAAATTGGGTTTCAGGAAGTGCCAATATTGTGTCATCAGCAGATTCTATGGGTTTTGCTGGAAGCGAAATATCAATAAGACTTTACAATTCTGAAGATAAAAAAGGAGGAAATAGTCACGAATTGTTGTCAAGAAATAGCAATATATCGTCACCAGAAGAGTCCACTGGTTTCGGTAGTGCGGGAAGAAGAATTCCAACAAGAATGTATTATTCTGAAGATGACAAAGATTGTCATCGTAACGATACGGTGGCAGCACCTTACAATATAAAACCATGGAGAGATGCTACAAGTTCCTATAGACCCATAGCATGGAGAATGGTTCCTATGAGGATAAAGCAGGTTGAAAACGAAAACCACGAGATAGCGACTTTAGATAAGAATAATAAAGGTTTAACGTCCGCTTCCTCATCCAAGGATGCTGTCATGGACGTCTCAACAGTAACTACCGCAATACAATCAACCAAGCAATCAGTCAATAACACACCGCTTTATCCGAAAAGCCACAGTGTCGCTGTTAATTCACCTGAATCTTTTGAAAGTCTCGCAGGATCGATGAATCATAAAAGGCTGTATCAGATGGAAGATGGAAGAGATCGACAGGTGGCGCCATGTGTCACTCCCGTGAGGGCTGTTGGGCTGTGGAAGCCTCTAGACTCCGAGGCTTCTTCATCAGAGGATTCCTGCTACAGAGACTCAAAACCTCGAGCAGTGGTAACACAGAGAGGAAAGAGAGTCAACTTTGAACTGGATAGCACTGAAGTGTGAGCACGTCCCTGATATCATCCTTAGACGAAGAAACGGTCGTTAAACTTTATTATTGTTAAACAATACAATACAATGAGGATTTAACGTTCGGTTCCTCACTTGAAGACGATGTGAGGGACGACTACTATTATATTATCACTGTCATTACTAATACACATGATGATCGTTCAAAACCTAACGTAAAAACTGAAGCATAGAAGTAGAGAATTTGGCTTGAGATGACCTCTTCTTCGACTTCTGGTGAGGAATCGGACGTTAAACCGCCATAGATGGACTGCAATAAATAAATATATGCTCTTCGGTTACTCCAGTTTAAATCGTGTGGGTTTAGAAAACTTGGAAATTGATTCAGCTGAAACTGTATGGGTTACTGGAGTTGTTCCTGGGCCGTAGTATACATTTATAAGATAACCTCAACCAAATTTAACGTCAGTTTCGCGGCCTATCGGATACGTCAATTCAATTCGCCTAATGATTATTTAATTGAAAAAGGCATCGTATTAGATGCATTATAGGCAAAGCCTTTAGTTTACTACCGAATACCAAGTGGGCCAGTAAAATATTATAGTAGCCCTATCAGCCATTTGATTTCAATTCCCAAACATATATGTAGATTTTATTGCGCATCAAGGAATGGTATCAATGCGATCTCATCAAAGGTCGCCTAACCTCTAATCAGATCTCCGGTCAATCCTCGTTGTAACGTAAAACTTTCTTTCTGATATTCGATCGGTCACATTTGGCCCGAATAAATACTTAAATGGCCCTTAAGGGTGTTCACATATATGGTCCCCGCGTGGTCCCCGCGTGGCTCGTGCTATCTGTATGTAACCCGGTCGCCGATCAGTGACGCAATAATGCAGGGGGAGAGGGGGGATTGTGCCCCCTCGATTTCAATCTGTCTCTCAGATTTTCTTATCTATCTCTAGTGCACTTCCAAATGGCAGGTCCAAGGTACATATTCTGACACACTGTCTGCTATCACGCTCACTAATGAGCACCCCATCGATAATCAAGCTGATCCCATCAAAAAGGCCATGCCTTACTAATTGGTCTAGTACACAGAAGCCACCCACGGCCAAGACCGCTCTGTCCGTCACTGCAATATTAATAACCATGAAAATAATTATACTATAATAAAAATTAACGTTCTGTTCACGATAACAAAAACAATATTTTCTGAGCGCCAAATATCACAGGCTCATAGGGTTGACCCCTCCCCCCCCCCCAAACAAAATATTTGCTCTAGGACCTCTCCAGTCTCCGATCTCGAGATTTTACGACAGATCAGAACAATGTGGAGCGTCTGATAAAGTAAGATGTTTGGTCTCCCTGACCAGTGATCATGCTGCAGGTAATGGCCACCAGAGCGAGTCTCGTACGTTCGTACACATAATGGAATCCGTTACAATCAAGTCACGCCTGTCCGGGGAACTGTATCCGGTTTGTTGTACGCTTGTTTGTACCCCTGGTTGTACCACTGCGTCTTCTTTATGATCTCTGTTTTTATGTCTAATATCTCAAACTGATCTTGTTCGATAGGATTTTGTACTATTATATTCTTGAATATGATTTTGATTTGTCCGTCAAATATCTCAAATTAAATATGTTACTGTTTGAAAAGATTGTATGCCATATTTTATTGGAGATTGCTTGGATTTCTGAAGTGGGTCTCCTTATTCTTTCATCAGTGACTGCGCTAGACTTCTGTTAAAATAAGCGTACAGCTTTCGGCGGATCAATTCCTATGTTTGCGGAGCTAACAAGGCGTTAAGTAAGACGTACTGTGGCAATATAAGGCGGTGCACTGGTCAATAGCCCACTGGAAGCCGTGGTCATTGAAACTCTAGATCTCCAACAATGTTGTGCCCTTTTAATGGACATCTGTCGACAGGATGTGTAATCCGTCCATAGCCCGAGTAGGGTCCGGGAAACCTTGAGAATAGACCAACCGACAACTGCGTGCTTACGAGCCACTAACGCATATAATACGGTGAAGAGCAGAGTGGTCTAGGTCATGGCTTCTGTGTACTTGACCCTTGGTCGCTCAAATGCCAGACTAGCAGAGGTCTTGCCATATCTTTTGTGGCCTATGGTAGGCTACATTTCTCTTCACTGTTACAAAAAACTCTTTGGAGATATCTGGTATGTAGAGGCGATACAAAATGTAGTTTTGAACTGTTATATACAATTCAACTCCATTGTATTGTATATGAATACAATTTCTATATACAATACAATGGAGTTGTATTGTATATCATTTTGTATTACCAGTACCAGCAGCTGAAGCAGCTGTTACACCATTGACAGCTGCTGTCACGAAGAAGTTTCTTCATTAACGATAAGTGAGATCGCTTCTCAATCAGTATCGAATTTACTGTTTATTATTCTTAATTTGATTTTCCATTATGCTATGCCGGAGTTATTGAGTAGGTCGAAGCTGTGTGCTCAACTATCAACCATCTCGCTCATTAAGGAGCGGGATAGTTGATTGTGTGTATGAATTTTTGCCTTGAACCTACCACGTGGCATAGGACTGGATAGATAGATAACGTTGTTCATTTTGTTGTCATTATCACAATGCGAGAGAGAGAGAGACAGAGAGAGAGAGAGACACACAGAGAGACACACAGAGAGAGAGAGAGAGAGAGACTGAGAGAGACTGAGAGAGAGAGAAGTAAGATGTCGATAGATTATGTACACTAGGCTGAGCTCCCAACAACTGATTGAAAACAAAGAGTAGAAAGCAATAACATGGACGTTAACTAATCCCTCCCCCCTCTCTACCCCCTCCCCACCTCTACCCCCCTAA
>JAQFZF010000406.1:0-18184 GCA_034695365.1 Enchytraeus norvegicus
ACCATCCTACTTCATGCAAGCGAAATATTACAGAAATCGGTAAATCCATGTTAGAGATATAAGCGTTTGAATTTGTCTCTATTTTATTGGGACAGGGTGTATAATTATTCATTTTGAACTTACTATGCATAAAAGCAAAGCAATGAAAGCATTTACGATAGAATTAATTGGATTGATTGACTGTTTTGTTGAGAAAGAAAGAAAATAGTTAATAAATTTCCACAGATCTAGGACCAGACATCACTCGCTGGAAAACAATTTAACAGATATCTAGACACAAAATCATAGATAAACAGCTTCTGGTTTTCTTTACAAATGCTTCACGTATATCGCTATACGATTGGATAGCTTAGTCGGTAGCAAGCTTGCCTGATAAGCGGGAGGACACGGGTTCGGGTATCTAAATGACAGTGTCCTTGGATAAGGAAACAGGCGCTAAACTTAGCTTTAGCCTCAGCCTTAGTCTGGTCTTTGACTATGCCAAGTTTTCAAAAATCATACGTTGTCATACAATCCGTTGAAACTCTTCACAAATACATCATCATGGCAGAATCATGCGAGAGAGTGATTAGAGGCTAATCAGATTTGAGCGAATTGTCAAGAAGAGTCTAGTTTGCACGCGTGACGGCGCTCAAGATCTGATGACACCTGAATGCCTCAACTTAACTCTTTAAACTCTCTGCTCGGCTGATTTCTAAACGAGCTTCACTCTCAGCCAGTCAAATTCAAAAACTTGTCTTGTCATACCTATCAACCACTTTACCCCGACTTTCTGGAGGCATAATATAAGATTTAAATTGCGTTCTAATGATAATACACAAAGGCAAAGATAAAAGAAATAATTCGAATAATTTCAGGAATTGATGCGTTCCCTATCCTGCCAGTACTGTAGTACTGTCCTACTTTATTGAAACACAGTGTGTGCGTGTAAGAAAGTTATTTTCGCAACTGCAAACTATTAATCGCATAATTAGAAAACTTTGTAATTCACTATTATAACAAAATCATATGTCTTAGTTGTTGCAGGTGTTCCAACAATTAATAGGCCTACACAACAACATCCTTATCGCTAAATTAGATCATCGATCATCATAATTGTTATTACATCATTATCACGCTGCTCCTCCTTCGTAATGTCCCGAAATCTCTTTTTCCAGATAACTTTGAAGCATAAAATAATTACAAGTTACAATTTGAAGCTTTAATTTTCGATCTTCACGTTTTACACTCGATTGCCTGCCAAATTACGCTGCTGCTTGTATTTATCACATCTATTTATTAGTTTAAATTCACATGGCATAAGGGCCTAGTGGGAGGGGAGGAGGTCATACGAATGTGAAAGAAGATTAACTAGGGGACTATTATAATGCAGAGTTTTATTCTTATACGTTCTCGCCGATGAAAAACGACGATTCGAACAATACAGGCGACGTAATTCTTTCAGTCAGGCGCACCAGAATTAGCCCCCCCCCCCTCCCTCAACAATCTCCACTTACTAAATATTAGCCCCCCTTACATTAATAAGGCATCATAGCCATAATTTATTCGTTTAATTTTTTAAAATCCATTCTACTGATGACCTGAGCTGATAACGCGTCATCAGGCTATCTTTATCAAATATTTCACATAATAATTTACTTATATTTATTTAATTATATTAATAATAGAGGTTTAACGTCCGTTTCTTTATACAGTTATGATGTCAGGAACGTCATTCCATGATTTGCAAAACATCTATGGAAGAACGATGTTGATCAATAATTTATGATTAGCAGCATCGGTTTCATTGCAATTCATTGCATTTTAACTTCATTTATTTAATTCCACGGATGAATAAAATTAGAGAAACTACGGACTTCTAATCAAAGTGCTGGCATTGCTAAATATAACATTATAGATTAGTCATCTAATTGTAGTTTAACGTACGTTTCATCCCCGATCACTGATGTCAGCGACGTAGAAAGAGACCGGCATGTCGGTAAAAGCTAGTATAAAATTATCTTTTATTGCCACCAGAGCGGTTTAGTATGACAAACATTACATTGACAATACAATACAATACAGCACAATACAATACAAATGCATTTACTACAACTACAGATATCACATTTAACGTAATCTGACAACTGTCAACTCTCTCAATCCATTCATCAGAGATATACATCAGGCACTTGTACCAATGACAATAGAGAAGAATGGCTCATAATCACTTAAAATATACACAAACCATTCCACAGTCATTTCTGCTTACGAATAAATACTTCTGCTTGATTGAAAAGTGCCTGTAGTTAATGTCATGAGAATATAATCAGAGCTAATAACATCCAACAGTTATTATTAAACCTGTTAAATGATAATATACAAAAGATTAACAATATACATAATACACATATGTATTTATTTGAGCGTTTAGTGATAGTGGTACCCCAGTTCAACGCTATTGTGGAATTTGCATAGAGCAGCGCCTTTTAAATAATATTGATATGATCGTAAGATGATGAAATGGACTTTAAACCTATTTTATGCTTTGCGATTGCTTGCATGATGAATGATGACAAAGAAAGATAGGAGTGTACATGTTTCCAATGTTGGGTCCACAGAAATATTAAATGGACTCATGGCAAATTTCTGAAGCCGCTAAGAGGTGACTAACGCGGATACTGCAGAAACCATATTTATGACAATAATCATATTATAAGTCAACTAACCTAAGCCTAATTTATGTAAATTCGAAGAAGAATTGATGTACAAACTAATAACTGTTTCAACAGAAATACTATCCACAAATTCACCAGATGACTGTAATAGTCGGTCTTTTCTGTTAAGATTTCTATCATGGTGAAACTAAATCCCACGTAAATAGAGGAAGGCACTGGGAAACAAACAAAGAGGTCATATATTTCTACAGCATGTAGACTAAGACTAAAACCTGTTCTAAAAAGTCAAGAATTTATGCCAAATGTGTGTGATGCTACGCCCGTGACGAGTCTGACGACAGTATTTAAATATCAAAATTGTAAAGAAAACTGCTTGATTTCTATCATTTTCATAAACTCATAAAAAAGTCATAAACGTACCTTGATATTTCAACAGTTATTAAACAAACAAAATGAAATTTACAGAAAAAAGTCCTATACTCCCAATGTTAAAACTGCTCTACGGTGTCCCCCAGTCTATTTTTGGCATTAAATAATCGTGCATTAATTTTTTATCTTCGTTTGCAAAACAATTTGAGCTCTGCTTTTACATTATGTAATAAATCAGATATTGCTCTTTAGGTTATAACAAGGCACTACAACTTCATGTCAACATATGAATAACATACAAGCCTAATAGCCTATATATTTTGCATTCTTAACTTAAGTGGGGATGAGGAGGTGGGAATTCATACAGTTTTTTGAGGAATGGTAAGTTGAGAGGTGGCCCCAGCTTTACTCATAAAATGAAGAGAACTGCTACTAGGGGTAGCCTCAAAATAAAAAATATTAAAATATAATACAATACAATACAATGAGGATTTAACGTACGGTTCCTCACCCGAAGGCGATGTCAGTGACGATTCACTCTCAACTCCACCCTCGTCATCGGATATAGTTAAATGACACTATTTTTGCACTTTCATGAAGCATACTAATTATTCGGTGACGAGGAGGAGGGGCTAAACTCTTCAAACATCCCCCCAATGGCCAAGCACTGCTACAGAAACTATAGAGTGATCGTGTCTCGCAAGCATGTTGGCATAAAGGCAAACAGTAGATGAAGGGAGATTTATAGAGGATGATATATTAGAGTGAGCTGAAGGGTCGCGCTCCTACATTGAATAGGCTGCAGGGGCAGTGTTAACTGGGAGGGAGGTCGCTGGGAGGTCGGGGGTGTCAATCGGAAGTGTGGGGGGGGGGGGGGTAGAGTCAGGTGATTGTAAATAACCTGAAGAACGATTCCTCTGCTATTGAACCCCAGTGCCGTGACAGAAGAATATAATCAATCATCAGTCAATGAGGATTTACCGTCCTGTTCCTCACAAGAAGGCGATATCAGGGACGTCAACGAGTTGAAAATCTTAGAAACCTCCTAGTTTCATATTCCAAAAGCTGGAAATTGCTTGTTTTTAAACAGACTGTCTATAAATCACAATGCCGCTGTAAGATTTGTAACAAAAATTTGTGAGGGACTTCCTCGGCGGGATATCTCCAGGTGGATGGCAGTTTATGTCGTGCTCGAAGGGGTCATGAATTCGGGCTAAACTAGCTTAAACTAGAAATTGAGCTAACCCTGCGAGGCGGCATAGCTGCCTGACGGTTAAGTGAGCCCTGCAACCCTCTTAATGAGAGGATAGAGGGTGTCAGCACCACAGCTAGCATCCTGGGCGTGCAACAACAACAACAGCGTTAAATATCTTCTGCCATTATGCATAGTTACGCATTATAAGTGTAATTATAAAGAGCAATGTCACGATTAAATCTCAGTAGACGTTATACAATTGAGGCGAATAATATAATGCCGGAGGGGTAACGAGTCGGCGGGATTGCACAAAGCAGTAGCTGTTGGACTATCACTTCGTTATCCCGCCCCTCACCCGGTTATAGTCGGCGTCATGTAACAGTTTAACGCAGCGGGATCCCAATCTGTCACAATCAAATAGTTGTGCGTCCATTACGTCGCTTAATGACAGTGAAACGAGCTCAACATAGAGTTCATTATAATATTATCGAATATCACTGCATGACATACGACTACTAAAAATATCTGCGCCGAATATGGAAGAATTTGTTCCTAGAGGGTGGGCTTTCTGAGAGGGTGGGTTATTCGTTCAAAAGATACGAGAGAAGCCTGCAGGTGGTATACTAATTAATCATGCTTAACGTAATTATAAACTGGAATAAAACTTAACAATGCCGTTTTAAACGGAAAAAGTGTAACCATGTATGTAACAAGTTTTAGTGAGGAAGACGGTTCGACAGCAACTGTCACCTACTACCTACAGAATGCCACCAAATTAACCCACCCACGAAGGGTTGGCCCGTTGCACATCCGACATTTTATTCTCTGTTTGCCTCTTCGTGTGAAATTAAAGATGCAAAAATAGTATAGGCCTACTGTCTAGTATAATGTCAAAGTGATGCACATGCATCGTGTTGATAAATGGAAGTGAACCGTGTTTGATCCTATTCACTTACAGCATTTGTGTGCTGTCCGATTCGGTTTGGGTGAACCACTGTTGTGGCCTATGTTGTCTCAGACGTCCCTGATATGATCGGACGTTAAACTTTTATTATTTGGAGTTGATTTGATAAATATATATTATGCATGTATAATATTATACACACTATACACACTATACAGAATACACGTTAATACACGTTATTAGAAAGTTATCCTGTGTGTTAAATTAAACGGTGTTTGTTGGAATGACTCGAGGGACAGAATTAAAATGAACGGGAGCGTTGGAATGGAATCAGAGTTTGAATGGTGGCCAACCTTTTAATGTTAGATCGTTATCGAGTGAGAGATCGATATCCTGGTCCCATGTTAATAAAGAACTCAACGGGAAGTACATAACTGATACTGAAACTAGCTGTACAGATGGGCAATATTTGAACATATTTGTAAATCAGTTTAAAATCCACGGCATATTCATGTAGCATTCGTGAAATAAGCTAACTGAACGCTTCAATTTGTGAGGTTAATTTAACACGTACGTCAGTTCTACTAACAAAAAATACTATACATAGTATGTGAGATCACTTTCACCTGGGAAAAATTCTTTTGATAATATAATAGAACCATAATATATTATTACAACATACAGGACACCGACAAAAATTCGATTGAATTTGATCGACCACTTAAAAATACCAATAAATATGCCTTTAGTGTATTTCTGGTTAAAATTCAAGCACCATAAAGAAGGGATTACCCGTGCTGATAGACGAACTAGCCAGATATTTTGACTGTCAGCCTATGAGCCTCAGTCTAGATGCCTAAAGCTATGGGCCGCATGCACCAGCCAAGACAAAGTCACACTTGAACACATCATCAATCAATCAATGAGGATTTAGCGTCCGGTTCCTCAACCCAAGGCAATGTCAGGTATGTCCCAGGCGGAATGTGCAACTACAGACAGCTTCGAACCACCACACCAATCCAGCAAAAATGCAGAAGCCGACGAAAAAGCGAAATCCGATATAGTGTAAGTCCACTAGCCAGGGCCAGAGTGTCTGATTAAACAGATTAAGGAGAAATACGTGTTCAGCTTGCCCTGGAAGATTGCAAAATACATGAAGATCATGTGGCAAAAATTCCATAGTGTTGGTGCGGTAAAACTGAACGATCGCCTGCCTATAGATGATTGCATATACATAAAGAGACCTAGTATACCAATATTCAAGATACCTGAGCTAAGCTTACCTGATATCTCTATTCATATGCTCAAGTCATAGCTCTATCACAGACTATAGAGACTCGAGATTAACGTCCGGTCAGAGCAAACAAAGTCAATATAATGCTGCCTCTAACGGTCTCCCTCTGTCCTAGGCCTACATTAATCACTCAGATCCATTACAGTACTGCATATAATGCTGCAGATAATACTGTTGTACGTTGTTTAACATGCATACTAATAGTATGCTATCTTCTTATAATTATCTGGGTGATAACCGACCGTGGGCAAAGAAAGTTATATAAAAAGTTTATAATATGTCTGTACCAAGAGTGGTGTAAAAAGGTCCAAGCGCGTTAAAATTATCTATCAACCAGGTCAAGATTGGAGCTGAAGCTCCCCTTGCACAGACAGAATTGTATCTCTGTAAACGGATGGAGAGTATCTGCCTCAAAAGCATGATTCACGTTGTCTCTTGTAATAACCGATAAACGTTAGCCTAACGTGGTGAGGAACTCTTCGCCTGTTATAATTATATTTAACATCAGCATTGTAAAACTGATATAATGATATTTACAAAATAATTTGTGTAGGCCAATAGCCCATAGGGCCTATTTATTCTGTGATGTCAATATAGTTTCAGTTGATGTCCAATTCAGTAATGATACTGTTTCATAAGTTCTCATATCAAATTGAGAGTCCGTTTCTTTTTCCTCTGCGGAGTACTAAGTAGCCTCAGGCAATAAGGAAGTGGAGGGGAAGTATGTGTGCTGAACCCTCGTTATCGATCATTAATCATCCAGAGATTACCTGTTCTACCCTCCCCCCCCTTTCACATCTTATGGCAGCCTCTTCCCTACTTTACCATTATATTTTGGTTCTTTAAAAATGTTTTCTCAATATAATCAGGTAAATCAGGTGATTGAGAGGAATTAAATGATTAGATAACCAATTCTTGCAGTTGCCAAGATAAGCTATTATTATAGTTTAAAAAAAGATGAGACTTAATAATTATGTCATATCAACACTGTACAATGGGTTAATGGGTTAGAAAGCAACGTGCTTAGTTTAGACCAATATCTAACTTAAAACTGAACACTATCTTAAGTTAATTATCCTAACTATCTTAGTAGTTACACGTGTACACGTTTACCGTCAAATTATTATAACGAACCAAATTATATCAAACATTTGGAATTATCGAAGTGGAATAAATAGACCAACCAAAAACTGCACGTGTTTCGTAAGAGCTGACTAACGAAGACACAGGAGAAGGAAATGAAAATTACCACAGTTCTAAGTTATATATGTTTTCCTAAGCAAAAGGCTACATATTAGATGTGGTTAAAGCATACCACCACCGCTAATTATTATTAACATTTTTTCGATGGAGTTCTAAATTCTCATTAGTGTGCGTGATAGATGACTGTGTGTCGGATATGCACATTGGACCTGCCATTTGACACTAGATAGAGTGAGGAATATTATGTAGCCACATCATGGCAGTCTTCAAGTTCATTGATTGGTTTTGAAAAAATATACACTTCATTCATAAGTGTTTGTTTGCACTAGAGTCCTACATGGAAAATTTCCCACGGGTTACTTGCGGGTAACCGCGGGAAATACCGCGGGAATTGAAAAAATCTTCGAGGGAAATCCGCGGGAAGGGAACAGAAATGGAGCGAAACCCGCGGAGCGGGAATGAAGTTGGAGGGAATACCGCAGGGCGGGAAATAAAACTCGAGGGATTCCCGCGGGGAGAAAAATTATATCTGACACAGGCTTTATAAACAATAAAACGATCATCAAATGATGATTTATGAATGTGAACAACTTTGTTGTTTTTACTTACAAAGATATGGTAGCACAGATCAGCTGTTGTCATAGTTTACTTATCTATGGTCATAGTGGCCATCTTGTTTATTGTTCTCCAGGGCTTTGTTTATGTTAACGTTTATTTATTTCCAACATTATTAGCTAAAATTAGGCTACATGTATCTATTGGTTTATCAAGACACCAGTTGACGAGTGTTTTATAATTATATTGCGCTCTGCTTCTGGTGCTTGTTATACTTTTAGAACAATCAACATGAATCTGCTGATTATAACAACAAGTGAACAACTCTACCGGCGAAGCATTCGGTTTCATTTGATGCATTTGGATTATGATCTAGATTCTTGAGTACCGTACAGAAAACAGCTTATTTTTATAAGCCACTGATCCCCTGACTCAAATATTCAAGTGACAGAATTATGAAATCCATTGAGGGAATGCGGCTGCTATAATATATTGGTATGGAGGCTGTAATTCCAGCCCACAGTACCCATTACTATTAATTCGATAATGTACCTGGAATAAGAAATGCCTCTTCCAATACAATTTGACCGATTTTCTCCACATTTGCACAGAGAGTGTAAAATAAATTAATGGTTCGGTTTAGAGTTTGGATGAAAGTTAGGTTAACCATAATTACCCAAAAGCGTGCCATGACCCTAACACAACCATTGAGTTAAAATGACACCGGTACGAGTCTTCAAGATTGCTGCCTGCTCTATTTTGATCAGTATTTATCAGAGTGGTCATAATCAGCTGAAGGAAATATTATTGGAGAACGGGACTTGCTACCTGCGATGTGATATATCGTCTTTTGTTTCCGAGCAATTTATGACATGAGGGAATGAGTGCGGGAAGAGTGAGGGAACTGGAGGGAATGGGTGCGGGTGAGGGAAGACATTGGAGGGAATGGGTGCGGGTGAGGGAACAGGCTTACAGTCTGGAGGGAATGAGTGCGGGTGAGAGAAGGAACTGGAGGGAATGGGTGCGGGTGAGGGAATAGATATTTTTGTGAGGGGCGGGTGAGGTAGTAAATTTTCATTCCCGCGTAGGACTCTAATGCACAGGGTGCGCTAAAAAAAGCCGCCCACCTTAGGAAATTGTTCAATATTTTCGTTATCTGGTGTCTGTTTGTAATATAAATTTTTAGGATCATTGAGGGTCCGATTAAACACCTTCGTATCAAATTTCATTTAAATTTTTGATGTAGCAGCCGAGTTATACACTTTTTTGCACACCAACCCTACTTTTCAGATTGGATATGCTGTGTATAATACTCTCATTTAGAAAGGTCTTAAGTCAAATTGTGATGTGCAAAAAAGTACATAATCACACTTGGCTGCTAGAATAAATATTTAAATGAAATTTGGTACAAAGGTGTCAGATAGGACCCTGAATGATCCTGTAAATTTATATTACAAACAGACTCCAGATGGCCAAAATATTACAAAAAATCGTTAAAGAAGCTTTAATTTTACAGGTTGATATGTGAAGAAGTAAATAACTTGGCTGCCAGATAAAATATCTAAATGAAATTTGGCATGAAAGTGTTAAACTAGACCCTGAATAATCCTAGAAGTTTACATTGCAAACAGACTATTGAAGGTTACGTACAGACAAATGGAAAAGAATTACCTAATCAAGCCCCGAACGTCTCAGTTAAAAGCAAATTAGCAGATCAGTAGTAATTCGAAAAGGTTAATGTTCGTTCAGTTGAATCACTGAATCACTGATCTCCACATTTATTATTGCAACGCTATCAAATACCCATGAAAGTTTCTATATTGCTGGAAAGACTTTGTCAGCCATATCGGAAACCAATCATCCGGAGATGTATATAGATTAAAGAAGTTATCATTTGATTAATTGTACAATTTATGTTCATGCAATGAATATAATTACTATCGTTTAGAAACATTTTTATATATTTATTCCTCTTCATAAGACTAAAGCCAAATTGACTGTCAGTTTCGACCCTAATGGCTACATCAGTGATGGGTGAGTCCTGGGATTCGAACGGTGAACCAATGGAACCCGAGTCGGTCACTCAGCCGATGTAATATAATATAACTAATGAAATTATATATTGAAAATTATATATATATATTTATATATATTTTAAATGAAATTATATATTTAAAATCGATTATTCGATTTATGTTGAATGTTACTATCTCTATAATTATATCATGACAATGATCCGACTTCTAGAAGACGACCAATCAACGAATAAATTTATGCCCAAAAAGATCAACTACGCTAAAGAAGGAGGATATTAGAAAATTTGGATGCTTTGGAAATATGGATAATGAGAAGCATGGAAAAGATCAGCTGGAGGGACTGAATTTCAACCTGTGAAGAGTTGGTGATTTAGTGTAGAGAAAGATCTGATTATTGTGTTTAGAAATAAAAAGAAGAGTTGAGAAGGACATGCTATGAGAGGTGATGGTTTGTCAATGGAGGTATCAGATAGAAGAATGGAAGGGAGTAAAGTTAGAGGAAAACCGAGAAAAACGAATTCATAACGTATTCGTCTGTAGAAATCATTAGAATATAATTTTATAATAAATTTTATAATAAAATAGAATTGATCTAGCAGAAGATAGCGAAATGGCGAACGTGTGTACCATTGAACTGTCGTTAGCCGTAAACTGAGATAAAGCCAGACAAACTTTATATTACACTTGACAATATAAAATGTCGCAATATAACATCCTTGCTCCACATCGCCACTGTATATCTGACCCTGGCGTGTTATGTCTGCTTAATTAGTGATGAGTGAGAATGATATGAGAAATTTGTTCAAGCGATATCAACTCTACAAACTTGAGATAATTATTATAAACCTTAGAGATAGTGATTTATAAGATAACATTCTATTATATTCAATAACTTTATGTATAGATTGTAGCCCTATATAGTATGGCTGCAATCCATAAAAATAGCATAAAATATAACGATACAATACAATAGGCCTATGAGTTGAACGTCCGTTTCATCTTACTGGTAATTACTGGTAATTACCAGTAAAATTACTACTTGTAATTACTGCTTTTTTACTGGTAATTGGAAACTGCACCGTACTCTTCTCTTGCAGCATTTGCTTTTGCTAGTCCTGTTTGGGTGGGCAGGCTGTTAGTTCAAGTGCTGTTGGAGACGTCCCTGATGTCGTCGTCAGATGATGAAACGGACGTTAAATTCACATTGAATGATTGATTGATCTGACGACAGTATTACGGACGCCTCAAACTCCACAAGCATTATTAACTGCTCCACTCAAACGCAGTAAGCCAGACACAAGTGCTAACATTTATCAATTAATCTGGCAATTATAAAATTAAAATATTAATCTAATATATAAAATATATTGTGCCAAAGAAGAAAAACAAGTTTTGAGTTTTGCTGCAGTAAGAGGAAATACTCGAACAAGAGCGAATACTAAGTGGGAAAGCGTCCCATTTGGCCGGTGCATAAAAAAGGAGCGACGGTCTACAGTCTAACTATCGCACTTCCAAATGGCAGGTCCAAGGTACATAGTCTGAAACACTGTCTGCTATCACGTTCACTAATGAGCACTCCATCGATAATCAAGTTGATCCCATCAAAAAGGCCATGCCTATGCCACATCTAATATGTAACCTTTTTGGAAATATATATTCTAACTTCCGAGGTGGTTTCCAGTTGCCTTCCTCAGTATGAAAATATATGCTTTAGTCGGCTTTTACGAAATATGTGTTCAGTTGGTCTATTCTCAAGTTTCCCGGATCGCGCACGGGTTGGTCAACAGTAGCCTACTTTAAATTTTTGGAACGGAGTGGAGCATAGAATTGATAGATCGAAGAATGCAGGAAGGTCGATAAAAGAATATAGGCCTAAGATTGACAGTGACACGATATGATAACTCTTTGGCACGTGTTAGTGGCAAGAAATATAGAATTGCTCTACTAATCTTTAATTTTATTAGATCGTGGTATAGATCTAATTGGTAGATAGGAGTGGTAGACCGTAGATCCTCGTTCTATACTCCTCTTTAATCCTAAAATTAAAAGTACTGTTGGCCGTCTCTCCTTTTCTTTTGCTGCACCGACCGTATGGAACGCTTTGCAACTTATCTCTTTCTGCAGTAAGTTTAAAATCCTTGTTGTCCTCCTTCGATATTATAATTTATTATTGTTGGCATTATGAATAAATGGACAATGGGTATTGGGCATACACCGTGTTTGACCAGTTTTAATCCCTGCTCCCTTTCATCACTTATGACTTCAACTGACTTGCAAATTGCGTCTGGGTGGATCAGCTGTAGTATTTCCTACGCTGTTTGAGACGTCCCTGATATCTTCGTAGGATGATGAAACGGAAGTTAAATCCATATTGTTTTGTATTTAATTATTATTGCTAATATAATTTAGAAATATAGTTTTTTGTTTAGTTGTCTGAATTACGAATACCAGTGAAAATCAATTCTTTCAAAATCATAAATGTCAATCATCATTCATCAAGCCGGGACTTCTAATAATTACGCCTGCACAATTTTTTCGCACTCACTTGTAATTATAATGCGACCTAATTGAAATTCTTCCGCGAGCGTCAAGTTGATCTAAACCACTCCCTGCAACTTTTCACTAATCCTACAGTGGAAGTGATATGTGATATCTCCAATGTCCGTCTGTTCCACATCTACGATACCCTCAGGGACCACGGGTGCCATCAGATAATTTCCGGTAGAGCTCGTTATTTTTGAACTGGACTTACCTGGCACAGGCTGGCTGGCAGTCACGTTTTACAGTAAAGTTTCAAGGTAAATGTTAGACGAAAGTGTTTCCTTCTCTCGCTCTCTCGCTCTTTCTCTCTCTCTCTCTCTTTGCTTTTCGGATTGGCTCTGATTAGTTGTAGATGTTGTCATGGTTGGCGGCATCACTCTGATATTTATGTTATTATTGTTGTTGTCATTATTATTGTTGTTGTAATTGGTGTTGTTGTTGTTTGTATGAAGGATGCAGTCTAAAACGATCATATTTTGCAACGAAAGTATTTTTTGGGCGCCCACCCGCACACACACCGTTATTATAGGTTAGGCATACTCCATATATAGCCTATGAATATTTTTTCCAAGAAATTGTGTATGATGGTTTCTTCTTATTTACGGCATAAGCCATGTCAGAATACAACAATTGATTCCAATCATAGAAATACTACTATATGGCCTACATTAATATTATTAACAGTAGTATTAGTGTATAGGCTATAGTAGTATTTCTATGATTCCAATGATCATTACAGGCCTGGATTCCCGCGAGCTTAAACATGCCCGGTGTGTACCGACGTTTACCCGACTCTCGAGGTCATATAAGTTGTAGTCTCGACGCCTCGGAGACAGCGACGTTAATCATTTCCTTTTTGACACAACGTGCATAAACCTCGACCACGAATACAACTAATAAAATACTTTTCATGGGATCAACTTATATGAATGATCAAGCATGTGCTCATTAATAATAATAAACATCGAAATAATAATAATAAACATAATAATAATAAAAACAAAGTCTAGAAACTTTAAACAAGAATACAACCAACATGAAATTCTTTTCATTGAACTAATTTATCCGATTAATCAATAATGTGCTCATTAATAATAATAAAAATGGTAAAATATAGAAACAACAGAAATTAAATGCGAAACTATAATAAATGACCGGAATAACAAGACTTACCCGAGAGTTGCTAGTCTGTTGAGGGCGTGCAGCCAGGCATGGACGCTTGTAGATTGATGCAACACGTTGCTCTAGGACAGGAACAACATGTTGTTTCTCAACGGCAACACGTTGCATATCAGAAGCAACAGGACGTGGAGTGGAATTGTATCGATCTTCATTTGAATTCTTCAAACAGTCTTTCACTTTCTCGTCGTGGTGTTTAATATTTCCATTATTCCAAATTTTTGTACCATTTTCTGCCACAAACTGTTGTCGTTGTTGCTGACTGTTGTTAGGCAGAGAGTTTCCTCCAGCAACTTGTTGTCGTCTTTTAGTTTTGAGCAGAATAAAAGCTATAGCGAGCAGAAGAGCGATTACTGTAAAGAATGACAGAGAAACGATTACAATCAAAACAATCACATTACCGCTGATCTGATATTTTAACTCATTTGTGTTCGAATACCAACCGTCCGAGTTGAAATCGGATGTTAGCAAGTTAGATGTTAAAGAATCGTTTACGATAATTGTTAGAGTGAAATTCACGCTCAAGCGAGGATATCCCATATCTGAAACAGTTACTAGTAACTTGAAACTTTCAAAATGTTTGTCTATAGATGGCGTGACGACCATTAGCATTCCATTTTGTTCATCTATTGCAAAAATTCTTTCTGTGGACGATTGTTCAAGTCCTACTACATCTGTATGGAATCTCAACATTGAATTAGCAGAATTGACCAAATCAAGATCCTCAGCATGGATTTGAAATATCGGTTTTGGAATTCGTTCAAATATGCGAGGGATTTCAATTATTACTTCTTTGGTTATATCCGGGTAAATTATAACCGGAGAAATGTCATTGACGTCATCAATCTGGATTACTACTTCCGTTAGAATCCAGAGGGGAGGGTTTCCCAAATCCGTGGCACTAACAATCATTACATATCTGCTGTTTATCTCTCTATCCACCAATTTTAAAGTACTAATGAATCCGCTGTCTGAATCTATTCCAAAGAAAGCTTCAATTGTTCCATTTGAGCTGATATTGTCCTTTGCACTTATATTTACCACACTGTACATCAGTTGTCCGTTTAAGTTAATTTCTTCATCACTGGCTTCCACTCTACCCACTATCGTTCCTGGCGGCTGATTTTCTGCTACTTTGAAATAATAAAGCTGCTGAGAGAATTTTGGACGCACGTCATTCACGTCAGAAACGGTTATGACGACGTCAGTCTTGCTCGTTCTGGATGGATTCCCATGATCCCTTGCATAAACACTAATCTTGTGTTCCTGAGATGTTTCAAAGTCGAGAGATAGATTAAGATAGATTATGCCTATAGTTGAATTTATATAAAAATTGCGTCCGTTAATATCTTTGTTATCAATTTCATACGATATCATGCCATTTTCATTAATATCTAAATCCATAGCCTCTAGTTTTATAAGAGGTGTACCTTTAGGTGCTGTTTCAGCAACCGTTACAGAATATACACTTTCTTTATATATTGGATCGTTGTCATTTATATCTGTTACTTCTACTCTAATGTTTAACTCAGTACTCAGACTAACTATTCCACTATCTCTGCAGATAATTAGTACGACGTGATTTTGTTGTATTTCTCGATCCATTTCCAAATTACTCATCATCTGATACTGTCCCTCTTGCATGGCCATTAATTTGAATTCTGAAGATTTAATGCTACAATCTATCTCTGAGTTAACTCCTTCATCAGCGTCTGTTGCGGTGATCAGAGCAATAAACGTTCCGATAGGAGAGTTTTCCTCGATACTTGCTACTCCATCTGACGTCAGAGTTACAATGGTGACGTCAGGAGGATGATCGTTGACGTCATCAATGCTCACAGTGACGTAGACAGAACTAGATAGTGGTATAACAGCTCCATCTGTTGCCACAACTGTTAACACATATTCTGATGCTGTTTCTCTATCTAAACTCCCTTCAATAAATACAATTTCTCCAGTTTGCTCATTAACACTGAACATATCATTAATAATAGAATCAGGAGTGACAGAGTTTACACCTTTCATGTGATATTTTATCTCACCGTTTCGACCAAAATCCAAATCATGCGCGATTACTTTTGTCAACAGAATCGGTGGTGCAAGATTTTCCAGAATGTTCACTTTGTAAGTATCTCTCTCGAACAGTGGAATATTGTCATTTACATCATCAATATGAATAACAATCCTCATTGAGGTAAAGTCATTCTTGTCGTAGGCCAATAGTTGCAATTCAAACATTGGCGTATCTTCTCTATCAAGTGAACGTGCGATCACAATCTTTAACTCTCCGGACTTATTGGTATTTAAACTGAAATGACCGCTGGATTGTCGTAGTTCATATCGGGTTATTCCATTAAGAGGACTGTCAGCATCAGAAGCTGAAGGGACGGAAAATTCATGGCCATTTGTTACAGATTCACTAACGTGCAGTTTAGTTTCGGACACTGGGAATATTGGACTGTTGTCATTTATATCTATGATTTTAATGACGACTGATACAATCCGGAAATATTGAGCCAGACTCGTTAGGACATTAATCCTCATGGAACATTCCGTTTTTCCAGGACAGATTTCCTCCCGATCGACAGAAATCTTACTGGAGACGATTCCTGTTTCCTCGTCGATCACCAGACAGCGATGGATGTCCACGAAGGCAGTCCGTTCCACAGGATGGATTCTAAATCTTGTCTGATTCCGGATGCTGGAAGTGATATCTTGAAGTTGGACTGCGTCCCGGAGCACATTTCCAATGAAGGTTCCGGGTGGAAGATTTTCCAAGAGGTCATATGTGAGCGGGGAAGCCCCAGAAGTCCAAACTGCTACAGGGAAGGTTGATAATACTGACAAGATTGTTATTAGTATCCGAGGCATTGTTCCTGGTTAATTATGAGATGGCTAACTTCTCATTTGTATCCAGGCTGTTGACTAATAATTACTTTTAACTGCACTAGTAAACATAATTATAAAGTTCACAGTAATTTCAAATATGAAGTATGATAGAACCACTGACTTAAATAGGCTACCTACTTTGATCATGCACAGTTTATTCTGTAATTTCAGAGTTCTACAGTTTTATAATTTAACTCATTAATTTCTTATCGATATTACATTATTAAATACCGTTAGTTTAAGTTAAGTATACTAAGTTTGGTTAACACTTTAGCAGCTATAAGTTAAAGACAAACTAGAACGATAATCGTGGGTGTTGTGTAATGATTCAAGACGATAGCTCATTATGAGGCTAGCCGCTTAAGAGTAATTTGATTACTTTGTAACAATTTACACTGCATTTAATAACACAATGTTGTAAGAGTGCGCTAATAGTTTTAATTCTTGAGAAATAAATGTAATGTAAGCTATCATTATTCATTTATAATATTTAATTCCCGTGTTGGATCCGGGTAGCTTGAGAATAGGCCAACTGAACACTGCACATGTTTCGTAAAAGTCGACTAATGAAGATACTTCATACTGAGGAAGGCAACGGGAAACCATCTCGAAAGTCAGAATAAGAAAGAGGTTACATATGAATTTAGGGTGGTAAAGGCATAGCCTTTTTGATGGGATTAACTTGATTATCAATGGAGTGCTCATTAGTGAGCGTGATAGCAGACTGTGTAAATATGTATAATATATGTACCTTGGACCTGCCATTTGGCAGTGCACTAGAGAGATAGAGATAGATAGAAAATTTTATAAATCATTTACTTACTCTATTTGATTTGTTTTTAATTGATCTATAGCTGCAATAAACGACTAATGGTATAATCTATTTTTACTTTAATTGTCGACCTCTTGTCTATTTTGATTTAATTATAATTATAAATTCTAGCAAACTCAGAAAATGCTACTCATCTGTTTTCGGTATCACTCTAGATATCAATACTACAAGTCTACGGTCAGTGAAACACACATACATACCGTTGCACATCGGCAATAATAATTATGTTCTACCTCAGAGCGCGCGAGCTTAGCTCCCCAAAAGTTTGTTACACTAACCCCTCTCAGTGTCCTTAAACAGAAAATTGACCACACGCTTAATTCTTATACTTACTTTTTAAAATCACAATACCATGTTTTATGTATTTTAAAAATTGTTCACGAAAAAAATATTTTCCACTCAGACAAATTTCTAATTTGGTTTCTTTTTGAGGGACTACAACTTTTTCTTTTCTTTAACTTCTTTCATTTTATTAGAGAAAAGTCACAGAAATCCACATACATAATATCCAAATCAAAGAAGTTATCACC
>JAQFZF010000407.1:0-18177 GCA_034695365.1 Enchytraeus norvegicus
ATACAAAAATTGATTATTTAATTAAATTTTGTTTTTTTAAATAAAATCTTAGTTATTTTCAGTTGCAAAAACAAAAAACCTAAAATACCTAAAAACATATCTTTTTCTAGAATTTTTATTTATTTAGAGGAACCTTAAAAAACCTAAAAAAGATAAAACCTAAAAAACCTAAGCTTGCCAGCCTTGGTTACAACGCCACAGGCAAACAGACTGTTGCTCAATTCAAACCTTCATTTGTTGCGTAATTGTCATTTACAATTATTCTATATTTAGACAACAACTGATCGAGTAGGAGAATATCTGCAGGCATGAGTTTAATTATTTGATCATTTCTATCCAAATATAGCCCCGCGCAATATCATTAGCACTGAAAATAGATTTATCTTGAGGCTATTGGTCATATTGTTGTCTGTTGCGCCGTAATGACGTGCAACAGCATGGCGTAAGGAGACGACTAAAGCAGATGCCGCAGCATGAGTCGGCGGTCGTTATTGCGGTGTCTCGTCGAGAACTGATGACCGTTGATGAATGTACATGATCACTTCAACTATATTACATATCTTTCCTCTCTCTCTCTCTCTCTCTCTGTCCATGGCATATAACTGTAGAGTTTGCATGCCATATTTTCTTAGAGATAATTCTGATTTCTGAGGGGTCTCTTTAACCAGCGCTGGTTAGCTTCTACGAAACACGTGCATCCTTATGATCTGATTGGCTTTCGGTTGGTCTATTCTTATGTCTGCCGGATCCAACACGGCTAGTATGCATACATCAACAGTCAATAATTGGAGGAGGGTTGATGACATCAGCATTCTCCTCGGAAGCAAGTGATCCAGGTTCAATTCCAGGGTCGCAAGACAAAGAAAAAACCCAGTGTGTATGGTAGGGTTGTCGTGTACCTGTGCTGGCTGAATAAAGTGCTATCCAACGGTGACGGTACCATCAATCATGAAGGATCATTTTATTTTCAAGAACAGAAACTAAGGAAGGAAATTAGCATGTGCGTATGTCATGTGTAAATAGGTGTGTGTAACTGTATAATATACATGGGCTCTATACGTGTGTGTAACTGTATAATATACATAGGCTCTATACGTGTGTGTAACTGTATAATATACATAGGCTCTATACGGATAATAGAAATCAAATTAAAATAAAATAATACATGTGCATGTGCAACAATGTAGGCCTACATGATCGAATATCATGTACATTGATAGTATTGTATCGCAATAACAAATAAAATAACGGTTTAACGTCCGGTTCATCATCTGACGACTATATCAGGGACGATATCTGGTAACATTTAACAACCTTCCAGCGCAGGCTGAAGCCCAAGTTGATTCCCCCTTAGATCGGTTTAATCTTTTTCTCTTGCCCTGGCTAATGGACTTGCGCTCTTTCGGATCACTGTTTCTCTTCAATCTATGTATTGGCAAGTGTGTTCTGGCGGTATAGAACCGCTTGCAGTTGCGCAATCTGCTTGTGACGTCCCTGACGTCGCATTTGAGTGAGAAATCGGAAATTAAATTCACATAACATATTGAATTTTATACAAGATACAAAGTTTACACTTTATCTTCACGGATTGTTAGTTCATGCCTCGTAATTATAAGTACGATGTCAACGAAGACCCATAACCTGTGCTGTAACCATAACGTTTCCGTTGCATTAACAGTAGGGCCTATGGTGTAAAACTCGCAATTACACACGCAAATATGTTTCATAATATTAATTTCTGCTTGTTTGCTAGTAATTTATATCTTTCAAATCAAAGCTTATTCTTGACCATGGTACGGTAAGGTGAAGTTGGTGTGCCACATTCTTTACCGGATTATGCCCGACGCCCAAATAATCCCAGAACGCGATTAAAATAATGCTTCCATCTCCGTGGCGGCAAACTTAAGCTAAGTTTATAAATTTGGCGCTAGTAGTTTCTACCGATCATGACTCGAGCAGCTGAGAGATACCAGTCAGAGGTTCCCAGAGGTTCCCACCTGGGTCCGCCGTATTTCATTGCTGTAGTGCAGCCTGAAAAGCAAGCATTGAACCACCAGCCTCCTCCGTATTTCACAGCACAGTGAGCGCCTGATGCACCATCATGGCCTCGATCATTCGTCGTAAACTGTCGGCCGCTAAGCTGGTATCTGTGAACAGCAGAATAATTATAATCAATCAATGCGAATTTAACGTCCGTATCATCATCTGACGACGACATAAGTACATTTATAAAGCACCTCTGTATGCAAAATGCCACAGTATCTCTAAATGGACAATGAAGAGTCAAGTAGCCCTGTAGCAAAAGGTCACAATCGGTGTGGCAGCCTTGACCACTGCAAGTCTGAAATTTGATCGACCAGTTGGCCTATAACACAGAAATCATTACTACATGGTTACCAATCCTCTCCACTGCCATATCTGCTTTAGTAGCCTCTTACGAACACGCGCAGTTATTAGTGGGTTCAATTCTCAATTATTCCGAACCTACTCGGGAAAATGTGGAATGTTACCTCTAGGTAGGTAGGTTTGAGTGTGTCTAACGTCAAGGTTCGAAAGCACAAGGTGCTCTTCTCAAGACGGCTCAACAAAATCGAGCTACCATTTCAAAATTAGTTATAGCTTAGTACGGCTTTATCCTGCACAGGATATAGTAGTTTAGGACTGTGCATCTAGTGGAAGAGAAGAATGTCATTGTGCATTAATTAATTAATTTTATATTTATTTCGTACATACATAAATTTAAACAGTGAGCAGAAGCAATCATATCAGGTGAAAACGGACCAATAGCCACGGGCCTTTTAGCACATGTAGCACTTTAAAATACAAAAGTCAAATCAGCAGGATTTGATAATTTTATCAAATAATAATTTTATATCGTTAAAATATCTTAGCAATTGAGCATTTTTGATTTTTTTGGATTAACAGTGGCGTAGCGAGGCGCCATGGTGCCGCCTGGGGCAAAAAAAAAATTCTATGGAGTTGAATGACCTTTTTTTGCTCGAAACGCTCGCCACAGCCGTAATTATATCACTATTTTCCAAAATGCCTCCCCTTTTCCCCAAAATGCCACCCCTGGGACAAGTGCCGCCTGGGGCTTGTTCGCCCCACTCGCCCCCCCCCTCGCTACGCCACTAGGGATAAAGCCATATTACTTTTGTCACCTTCCTTGAAAACATAAATTTTTTAACTGAAGGAAGTACACCTGAGGCCAGAAAAATATTAAATAATAACGATTGAGGTTTAGTAAAAAAAATTCAGTTTCTTAAGAAGAGTAGCTGTGAAGCCTTCATAATAAGGAGAGCAGTTGTTTTTCCTATTTTCAATTCTACAATTGAGTCTGGAAAGTAAATATTATTATTTTGTAAGTAAGGCTATTATTTATTTGTAAGTTGATATCGAGCACTAATTAGTAATTATGAACCTGAGGGAGGTAATAGAAAAGAGAATGGAGCGGATAACTGAGAGTTAGAGGAAGATCGATATTATAGGCGCTGATTGATTTACTAGCGCATTGATTAAAGTTAAATCATCTAAAATGATATAAATATATATCAGCATTGATTTCATACATTTGATCAATGTTCACTAGCGCGTCGCCTGCTGTTCCTTTGTATCCAGACACGTGCAATGTATAATTACTGTATTTGGATTCCAACCAGAACTCCGAGTATTCCGCGAAGTACCTGAATTATATAATTAATTTGTTTAAAGTCAGCGTCAATGTATTTAAGAATAAGAAATAAAACTACATTCACATAGTTTACATGTTCACTGTAGCTCAAATTGCGCACTGAATTATGGTTATAATTATTCAATAAAATTTCATATTTTCCGACTCTGCACCTGTCCTGTTGTAACCTTTGATTGCTTTACTAAGGAATCCCCGATTTTATCGCCAATATGGCATTTTCATAGAGCGGTACATTATAAATAAAATTCATAAAGCAAAATAAATAAAATCAATATCTACTTAATAAATCAATAAGTAGATATTGATTGATGGACTGACTGATTATACTTTTTTACCCCGGGTGTAAACAGCCCTGTGGGTTTTATAAAAACGATTCATTAAGAATGGAATGAATCGTGGCCCGGCTACTCCAGATCGACTAGATTAAAAGAGCCGCGAAAGCAAACCGTATTAAACCTCTGCAAAGCGATTGAGAGCCTCTGCCAAAGAAAAGGGGTCTTTCGCTGATCCCAGGTAAGCAGCGCAATATGTCTGCCGATGCCGTTGATGAAATCAGCTCCACAGGGGTTCATCGGGCCCATCGTCTCCATGGCCATCGGAATCACCTCATACCCACTGGCTAGGTCCCGATACTTCTCCAGTTTTCTGGCGGCCGCAATGTCAACTGCTCCACCGGCTGATTATACTATTTATAAACTAAGTGATTGACTCGTTGATGGCTTGATTGATGGATTGAGTGATTGCTGAATTAACAGACTGACTGATTGTCTTATTATTGATTGAATGATTTACTGATTGATTGACTGAATGATTGACTGATGATTGGCTGGCTGATTGAATAATTGACTGATCAATTTAGTTATAGTACTGGCCTATATTATATTCAATATCTTGGAACAGTTTACCACTCCCCATTCTGCATGGATTGCATTTCAAATCTGATTCTAAATCCCGCCGATCCTCCAGTTCCAGTCAGCTGATGCATGGACTCAAGTCCCATCCAGAAATTAGCATAACGTGACGTCACTGATCCGAATCCATTCTTATAATCCGCCCAAGGTCTGTTGTAATCCAGTTCTTCACTGAGTCTTTGTTGAATGATTATCCAGGCGTGGAGTGACTCAGTGGGGTAGGATGGAATTTGGTGCAATAGTGATATAAGTTCTGTTATATTCTCGGCAACAATAGCTACATGTAAAGCAGCAAACAAATGACAACATTCGATTAAATTAACAAAATTGCTTCAAAATTAAACTTGCTTCAAAAATCTGATTACATGTTAATTATGATTAGAAACAAACTTTCGGATACGCGACCGTGTTTGAGTGGACTTGTGCTGCTAGAGAAGACCCAGATAGTCAGATGATGAAACGGACGTTAAACCTATATTGTATTGTTGTACATGTACGTGTTGTTAGATTTCAAAACAAATTAAACTTGTTAGAACCAGGTAAGCAACGCAAATTCTGGATGGATAACAATATTGAATGGATTAGCATGGACCTACAAGTCTTAGTCCGTCAAGCGAGGATCGCGAAGTATGGCGAAAATGACTGCTGCTTCGAATCTCAATAACCTAGGCTACACCCCTACGACAGGAGAGGCTACGGGTGGATGAAGATGATGATAATGATGATTAAAAGTTTTCTTGCCCTTCACAGCAGAAAACCTGCTTCCAACAAGGGCCCATTCCCCTTTACAATACAATACATTACAATGAGGATTTAAAGTCCAGTTCCTCACCCGAAGGCGATGTCAGGGGCGTCTCAAACGGACTATGCAGCTACCAGCAGTTCTATACCACCAGAACACACTTGCCAATGCATAGATTGAAGAGAAAGCGAGATCCAAAACAGTGCAAGTCCATTAGCCAGGGCAAGCGAGTCTGATTAAATAGATCTAAGGAGGAAACAAATGGGTTTTCAGCTTGCCCTGGAATGTTGTAATACATGTACAAGTGTACATGACAGAAGGTCATGTAGCGAAGAATTCCATAGTGTTGGAGCGGTAAAACTGAACGATCGCCTGCCTTTATATGAAGTAGTCGGGGCCGCATTGCAATATACCCTTTTGTGAGTTTAAACGTACAACTTCTGCGATGGAGGGAGTCGACGCCACGGCCGACGCCCTGAGAGAGCAACAACAACAAATTGATTCAAAGTGTTAAATATGATAACCGTATCCCGGTACTCTATCAACGAAGACCACGCATGCTGTGGTATACTCTGCGATGTTTGCGGCTCCTGTTCTGCACATTAGCTTGTAATCGTTAGTCAGGCCGGCTGTAGTAAACGTCTCTGCATAACATATCGATCAATCAATCAGTCACATTTTAGCGATTTCTTTTTCACCACTACAACCATGATATTAGGAGAATGAAGGAGCTGATATGCTATAGGTATATAGCTATAGAGGGCCATTAGCTGTTATATTATTTCTAATATATATAATTTTTTAAAGTGTTTTAAAGAGAAATATAGATAAAATATAGTAGTTAAAATAAATCTCCTAATATATGGAATGCCATGTCAGCGAACGTGCCGCGAAAGCATACTGCATTGTAGCGTTGCAGGCCATGGACAATCATTGCCAGAGGAAGGCCTTCTCTCGTTGGTCGCCGGTGATACAATGGGACCTTCTGCCGATTTCATTTATGAAGTCTGTGCCGGCAATGTTGACGGGGCCCAGGGTCTCAAAAGCTATTGGAACGATATTCTTATTATTATTTCATTGAATTGTATTTATATCTATGTACTTTCTTACGTTGGATATCCGACTTTCTCGGTTTTGAATATTTCTCTTTAGCTTGTGTAATTGCAGCAGTGTTTTGCTGATGTCTGTAGTTGCACATTCCACTTGGGATGACGTCACTCCTGACGTCATTACATCCTATACATTAAATCCTCATTTATTGATTGATTGATTATTGTGCTTGTGATGACAGCCTGCACTAACACTTCGTTCAGATGTAAGAACAACCTGTGTGTACCGGGCAGTGAGCGCTGTGACAATAAGATAGACTGCTATGATGGGTCTGATGAGATCAACTGTCCTAAAAGTGAGTATTGATTGATTAATTGATTGATCGATTGATTGATCGATCGATTGATTGATTGATTGATAGATCGATTAATTGATGGATCGATTGATTGATTGATTGATAGATCGATTAATTGATGGATCGAATTGCTTGATTGCTTTATGGAACGATTAATTGATTAATTGACTGATTAGTTGTTTGATTATTAAATGATTGATTGAATTTTTTTGCTAAAATAAAAATGGTCTATTCTCAAGTTTCCCGAATCCAACACGGGTATAATAATTTTTACTACAACGTATAGGCCTATTTGCCCACCGGAATCACCTCATGACCACTGGTATTCGTGACTGATATTCATTGATTGATTGACTAACTGATTTATTGATTAATTTTTTACATTTGCCCTAGGTGTGAACAGCCATATGGTTTTTATTATAAAATGATTCATCAAGAACGCATGAATCGTGGACCGGCCACTCTAGAATCGAGCTCGACTAGATTGATTGATTGATTGATTGATTCATTTAATATATTACTGATTGATTGATGCAGCTTGTAACGTAGAGAAGAAGTTTGTATGCCAGAACGGACAGTGTGTGCCCGACTCGGCCAAGTGCAATGGTAAACCTGACTGCTTTGATGGGAGTGACGAATTCACCGCAATATGTGGTCAGTTGTTCTATTCTTTATCAATTTCTCAATTAATGCAAATTAAACGTCCCCTTCATCGCCTGACGACGACATCAGGAGCAAAAATGTTAACTACCAGCCTGTGGCAGTCACTGATATTGCCGTTAGGACGCGAGAGTGACGCTAAATTTGACTTTACTCTTTATGGGAGGTTAGGCTGGTCGTTAATACTGCAAGCGGGGTTCAAGTTCAATCATGACTAATTGATTGATTAATTAACTGAATCTTTTGTGCTAATAAGTATCGAAAGTTATCGTGTTCCACAGACCGGAAGCTCAACATATGGCGCAGAGTGATTGATTATTTACTATTTGATTATTTGATTAATTAATTGATTGATTAATTGATTGATTAATTAATTGAACTGACAGGTTGCGATGGTAATCGAGTGTCACAGATCTGAGATTTGGCATATGGCGCTGCGGTCAGAATCTTTTTGTACATTCAGTTGTGTGACAGTGTCACATATAGGCGTAAGGGACGGAGAGGGGTCCCCCAAATTGAATCCCCCCCCAACAAAAAAATGTTTAGGGCGTTTACACATTTCGGGCAAACGTGTTTTTTCAGATATTGTAAAGTTTTCAGACAAAGTGTTTCGAAATTGGTTTTCGGGCAGAAGTAATCCACTAATCCACCCTCCCCCAAATAATACGCCAATGGTTCACATGATTGATTGATTGCCGAACTGATTGATTGGTTGATTGGTCTAACAGGTACAGGAGGTAACCGTATACCACTGACAGGAGGTTCAACAGGTGACGCCACCCACACAACCTCTGCCACAGTCCTCGGTGTCATCATGGCCCTCGCTACGTATCTCATCGCTCTATAATAAACTCTACTACCAACTGTGAACATATTTCCATTGGGTAGATCATCTTTTACAAGACAAAACGTATCTCTAATTTGAAAATCCTCACCGATTATGATTAGTATCTTAATGACCCAGACTAACATCTCTAAGCACATATGTCCATTTATTGAAATAGCTCTCCTGCTGGCCCCCACCCAGCCAATAGATTTTAGGATCCCCGCCAGTAGCCTTAAAATTGTAATTTGTAATTCGAGCACTGTTTGTACACTGTTTTATCTATTCTTGATGTTTATGTAGTGTTTTTCTTTGCGTAACTATTTTAACTATGCTGAATATTTATGTAGTTATCCGGTAAACTCTCTTTATGTATATCTATGCTGGCCAATTATTTGACATCTATCCACAATATATATCATGTTGATTTATTGCTTTTTTATCCGCCAAAACAACTACTTTTACAATTACATTTATTAAAATGTAAACAAGCCTCTTGAAAATTTCAATCAACACCGTGTTGGAAGATAACCGAGATCACTTTATGTTTGTGATTGTTTACAAAAGTATTAGTGTGCTTCCTTTGATATTTGGCAAGCATCAATTCAATATGGGCCTATTTGTAATCTATTTTGACAATTTCAAGAACAATGGACCAGTAATCACCGAGTTATTGCATTTTGTGCGTTGTAAGATCTTGATTCCAATATGGACAGGACAGCATGATTATAGGTCTACTATAGTATACTGTATGCCGGTGCAATGTATATAATTTTTTGTATATAATGTATAAATATATATAATGTATATATAATATATATATAATTTATATTTTATTAATTAAATATATTAATTTATATTAATTTATAAATATAAAAAATATAAAAATATATTAATTTATATATATATATATTTATATATAATGTATATAATGTATACAGTTTTTTAAATATTGTTTACACGTGACAACCGCACATGTTTGACACATCACATATTCGCCAGGTGCAATTTTGTTTGCTCCTCTCCATTCCTGATAATCTACCTTTGCCTTTTAGATGGGGCACAATGACAGCCAGCGCAGATATTCGAATAATCGATCTGGCAGCTTTTTTTATTTTCTGGTCGACTGACCCGGGATTCGATCGTTGGTCACTTGCTTCTGAGGTAAACCATATGGGTTAGCGACATCGGTAGAGTTACCGATCTCGCTAACCCATTGGTATACTATAATAATGCTGAATAATGCTGTTCTGCCATATTTGGAATCAAGACCTTACTTGGAGCCACGCATAAAATTTATGTGATTATTCTCGGCGATTATGTGTCTAATTCTCTTCAAATTTGCAAAATAAATTATAAACAGGCCCCTGTTGAAGCATGCTAAATATAGAAAGGAAACACTTATTACTTTGGCAGAAAATCAAAAACATAAAGTGATCTCGGTTATTTTCCAGAACGGTGTAGGCCTATAGGCTATCAATCGAGCATGTACAATGTTAATAGCCTAGATATCTGTGAAAATGTGAACCCAATCTCCTTTTTTATAATTTATTTTAACAGATAATAATAAATCCTTTAATTACCTATGCTAGACACATTTTAGCACATCTCTATATGCCGCTAAGTTAATTCTTTTTACATGTTTTCACGTGACATTGTACTATCCAACAGACATGTAATTCACTTGGTGTTAAATTGAAAGATTTGTTACATTGTGGTCTAGGGTAACAAAGTGGTAGGGCCTACGGTGCGAACATTGACGTCCCTGACATCGCCTTCGAGTGAGGAACCAGACGTTAAATCTTCATTGATTTCTCATCGGTTGGTATTTCAGAATTCGGTGCACGTAAATCAAGAAACACATCTATTTAAATATCTTCGATTCCATTCCGATTGAATAAAGAAAAGCTGTAAAGCTAAGTTTTACATCTGTTTCCGTATCCAAGGACACTGTCAGAGACGGACCCGGTTGGGACTCGAACCCGTGGCATTCTGCTTAGCAGGTAAGCTTCCTACCGACTAGGCTGTCCAACCGGGACATACGGTGTCCCGGTTGTTAGAGTGTAGTTGATTAAATATTCTAATTGTAATAGCCTACTATCCTTAGATATAGAGGTTACGGTGGTGTACCTATTCGTTACGAACGTGGGCTGAGCTGATCCAGATCCTGAGCGATTGCAGCACACAGATGACAAAGTTATTAATCTGACCGTGAGGTCGCCTTCTGCGCAGCATTAGACAGAAATTGGGCGACGCGCTAACCAATGAACACAGAGACACAAAATGCTGTAGGCCCTACTAATATTGGTAGGAATAGTGTGCAAAATCAAAACGTATATATATCAACTTTTCTACTTCGGGTGAGTTTCAAATTATTTAACATGTTATAATTTTATGTAATGTTTAATTCTAATGGTAATGTTTTAAGACCTGCATTTCACTATTTGCAACTATATCATGTCAGAACCTTCAATATTGTGTTCGTATATGTGCATCTCTATTTTTAACTTAAAGATATTTTATTTCTTAAATCGATTTCTATTTGGTTCGTGTGATAAAATGTTTGTGAAGATTTCAGCCTTAATTGTGATGCATTTGTTTTTATTTTCTACAGGAATAATCCAAATTATTGGCCTCAAAAATTCAGTGGCGGCACCAAACCAGGTCGCACCAGGTCAAATGACCTGATAAAAAACCTTCTGACCTGGTGTCCGATCTGGCGACCAGACATGCTTAAAGCATTTTGTTACTATCGACCTGCCTTTAATTTCGTATGACCTTGCAATGACTTGGCAATGTCCCTGACATCGGCTTCGGGTGAGGAACCGGACGTTAAATCCTCATTGATTGATTGATTGGTTGTTCGGATGGTCTGGCGCCGCCACGGCAATATTTATGCTTAATTTTTTGTGCGGATCTGAGGAAGATCAGAATGGACTCGTGGGCGAATTTACAAGTATTTCGCTGAAGTCGACTAACACAATCAGTAAGGAAGGCAATGTAAACCATCTCAGTAACCATCATTTTCCATGAACAACTAACGCTAGGCTTTAAAAGTTTATAAAGTCTGTTTCTGTATCGAAGGATACTATTAGAGACGGACCCGACTGGGACTCGAACCCGTTACACCCTGCGTATCGAGCAATCGTGTTACCGACTACGCTATCAAACCAGTATGGTGTATCATTTATGTATGGTTAAGGAAAGCCATTGTGATGTGATCAACTTGTTGGAATGCTCGATGGCGTTCTCATTAATTAGCGATGGTAGACTCTGTAAAGAATTGGGCCTTGGACCTGCCGTATGGCAGAACACCTGGTAGACAATGCATCATCATGATCTATCAGGTTATTATGGAATTTTATTGTAGATTCAAGAAACAACCGAGCGACTTCAGAATTAATTGAGGAGAGACCCATTGGCGCAACAACTCTACAACTTGAGGAGCAACCTCAACTTGGGTTTTTTGTGGGGGTGGTGAAATATTGAACCTGAAATTTTGAAACCTTGAACTGCATGAATCGACTAATGTAGAAGGCGATGAAGACAATGGAGAACCACACCAGAACCCAGAGCCTACAGTTTAGTATCGGTAAAGGAACAGCCTTAGCTATCAAAGATTTCAACCATATTAGGCGAGCTGAAAACTCGTTTGTCTCCTCCTTAGATCTGTTTAATCAGACTCGCTTGCCCCGGCTAATGGCCCCACGCTTTCGGATCTCGCTATCTCGTCGGTCTATGCTTTGGCAAGTGCGTTCTGGTGGCATAGAACTGCTGTGCAGCAGTATAGTCTGCAAGAGACATCGCCTTCTGGCGATGAACAGGGCTATAAATTCAGTCTCATACATGTTCAATCACAGGTTAATGAGATGAACCTGACTATCGATGGGGTGCTCCTTACTGAGCACTATAGTAGACTAGCTAGATTTCGACAAACACTATTCAAGGAACTCAAATAAGAGACTGATAGAAAGTTCTCATAAGTTATCTAATGATTAAATATAAAAAAGAAAATCATGTTTTGCATTAATACATTATATTAACTTCAAAAAACTAAAAATATAAACTACCGACAAAGCAAATCATTCTGTACGTGTGAAGTGTATGTAAAACATTTATCATATTGGCCCAGGGGCGGATTAAGAAGGTGTGACGGGAGGGGGGCGGGGGTGGTGGAAGGACCGTGTCCCGGGTTCCCCTTCTAAATCTTGACATTGAAATCAAATGTTGTGCCATTTTAATATTTCAGACCCCCTGCCACCTTCTCACCCTCCGCCCCTGTATTGAGGCCTATCTATTCAGTTCTCTGCCTGACAGAATAAAGGCGTAAATTCCTATGCAACAGTCACTAATGTGTCACTCATTAATGAGCACACCATCGATCATGATAATCATTTGTTACACGGTAATACCATCATAAACCTTAGCTGTTATCTCATTATTAACGACTCTGACATAATCCCTTGACGAGGATACGGACATTAAACATTAATTATTATTATCATAAATGATGTCTTCAACAAGATAATTTCTATTAGTCTGGAATTTTAGCTACCAATTGATCATATACAAAAGAATCATCAGACAGACAGCTTCGGCCTTCACTGCAATATACGCTTAAGTCTTCTCTTACGAAATACATGCACTTTTCGGTTGGTCTATTCTCAAATCCTGGACCAAGCACAGGCCTTTTCTTATTTATTCGTACCTACTGTAAGTCTTTTCTAAAGGGTTTTACCATACAACACGGATAATCCTATCAGCATCAAGAAATGCTATCAGGAGAGGTTTGAGGAGGAGGGGGGATGGCCTCCCCTGAACCATAGGGGGCAGGCAGCCCCTCTTCCCTCCCCTGCTCGATTTGAAAATTATTGTAATTTGCCCCATTCAAATACCTTAATGGGTCAAATTACACCCATTATTTTGGACCCCCCCCCGCCACTCGATTTAACAGACCCTGCATAAAAAGTAGGTTTAAAATAACCTGCCCCCCTCAAAAATCCGCCAATGAATTCAGTAACTGAGGATTACATTTCAATTATAAACTCGGCCTAATACAGTCGAGTCTTGATCCAGAATTGTCTATATATTATTCTATTATAATATATAATAACCTTAACATATATCATTACATTAAGCTCTTGTACTGTCATTATGCCAGTTAGACAAATTCTGTAATTATCTAACTAAGAACTTTAAAAATAGCATTTAAATACTAGATCTACAGTTAACACTACTGGCTTCAACTTTTCTAAACGGACGTTGATTAAGGTCCCTGACATCATGTATGAATGAGAAAACGGACGTTGAACTTTAATTATTATTGTTATTATTAAATGTGGTTACTTTCAACTGTCTTCATTATAAAAAAGGTTACAGTTAACAATGACGTCAAATTAAATCAAGTAATTGAGGATTTTCAATTGTAAACCGGGTAACGACATTCACAAGAATAATACGGAGATTGACATTTCTATAAAACAATATGTTACAATATGAGTGGACGACTATACTTTCTGTCTGAAACGGACTCTTCACTTCACCTCTAACCCATCCACAATCTCTAGAAACAACATATATTCCTAACACAGAACACCACATATTTTAGAAATGTCAAACTCACCATTACATTTCTGAATGTAGCGCCCCGGCTATACTCTATCAATATAACAACGCCCTGGATGAGGAAACGGCCGTTAAACCTTTATTATTATCAAATGTTATTATCATAATTATCTGCTATGACACGGCTAAACAGATTAGGGGGTCGAGCACATTTCTGAGGGGGCAGATTTTCGTGAAAGTATTTCCCGCTTACGCGCTTTAGGCCCTATGCCTTTACGCATTTTTATGCGCTTACGTGTTTCACGCTTATTGCACTTAATTCAAAACATTACGCGCAGGGCGAGCGACATTTCCTGGGCTCTCGCTTCGCTTTCGAAAAATATGAAAAATAGTCGTCAAAACTCACAAATCATCCGGTGGAATAGGCCTACAAGTAAAATTGAATAGATAGTTACGCCTAGAGGACGTAAAGAATTACAAAAATATGTCCAAATAAATTATGTATAAAGTCTACAAACTGTTATTTTTAAATACTTTTCAAATGAATGGATGAATTGATTACATTTTTGAATCTCAGACTCAGTGAATTATTAGGTCATGGACTCATGAATGAATGGATTTTGAAGATGAACTACACATTTTTTACATATCAAATGTTGTCACGAATGTCTAAGATTGGGGGGGCAGTAGATTGTTCCCTCAGCCCCTCCCTTCCCCACCGGTCACCTCCACTGCATTATTTATCTACACCTGTGATGAAACTTCATCGACTACCTTTCCATCACTCCAAAGCAGTGGGGATTCAGAAAATTTTCTGGGGGGGATTTACCAGAAACTACCAGGTGCAGACAAAATATACCATCAAATATCAGATAATTGTATATTATTTTTTACCAGGAATCTGGTAAATCTACCAGATGCTGATTGTTCTTGACGTATAGGTTGGGGGGGGGGGGGGGCCCCCCCCCGGCCACCCTCTGGATTTGGACTGCTCGAAAGTTGTTGCGAATGCTAGATTATGAGATATGTAGTAGCTTGGAATTCAATGAGTGTAGTGTAGCCTGCTCTTAGTGTAACAATAAATTGATTGATGTCGCTGACGGTGTCACTAATCTGATCGAGTGTGCTTATCGTGATTTGCAGTGTGTTCAACAATTCTCGCAAGACTACGCGGCTTGAGCAACCCTGCGGAGTATGATCATCAAAGATCTCAGCAAAGCGAATCAACTAACGAGCTCTTTGTAGTATCAAATCTGGATCTCTGATATATTCTTCGAGTTTCCTCTGTGCAGATCCTAGTGCAGATCTGAACCCTCAGACTGAAGTTTCTCTCACTTTATCGTACACGCGGCAAGATATTTCCACTGTCACCTGTATTATGTTTCTGACGAAGCGCTTTGCATCGAACCATCTTGGCATCCTGTCTTGTGTAGACGAAAGTCGACTGTCGAATGCGTCTGTTTTACGCTTTGTCGCCTTATAATTACATACTTGTAAATGTAAACAACATTTAATATAACTGAGTAGTATTCCCGGTTTATCTACATGTATATGTCTTCCCGTGTTGGGTCCAGGATATTTGAGAATAGTACAACCGATGACGTGTTTTGTAAGAGCCGACTAATGCAGATACTGAGGAAGGAAATGGAAAGCCACTTCAGAAACCTGTATTTTCCTTGAACAAAGCCATCATTTTAGGTGTAAAAAACAAGCTTTGTGATGCTTAACCAATGCGCTACTAACATTTGATAATAAGGGATTACAACACTTACAAGCACTTACAAGCCCTCACTTATAATATATAAGTGAGCTCTATATTAATAGCAAGCAAGTGACATTGCCCTATTTTATTATCAAATAAAAGTACTAACAAATTGTTGCAGAAACTAAGCCAATTGAGTATAGAAAGGAATAAGAGGTTAATGAATACCATGTAAAAATGTAATATACATGTTTAGCCTCACATTAAGAAGCTGAGAAGCTCATGATAAAACGGGGGCGATATAGGTTCAGGGGCGTCCATTCCATATAGCAGCTGGCGCAACTTGCGCCACCTAAAAATGGGGGGGGGGAGATTTTCAGGTCAAATTTCCACTTATTTTTGGAGGGGGGGGGGAAGTCCGAAATTGGGGAGCAAACACCGACATGGTGGTTAGTTTTGAACCAATTTATTGGGTCAAAATTGAGGGATGGACGCCCCTGGAAAGGCTCTTTTTTGACCTCAGTTTCGACTTCAATTCTGAACCGATTAGTTCAGAATTTTGAGATTCAGCGAATCCTATCGTTTTCTGCATAGTCAAATTAGAAAAACGAAGCTCAATAGCTTAAATTCCTAAGTCGATTTTAGGGCCACAAAACATGTCCATTGTAAAGACTGACAAGGGATGCAGGCCATCAGTTTCAATCAGGAACTACACTGTGAGGCATAAAAAAGGCACCAAAATATTTGTTGCCATATCTCCCATAATATTTGACCGATTTGGCTGAAAATTCGAATAATGAATCTGAAATGAAATGTGCTTCAAACAAATGAGAACTTGTTACTTTTTCTTTAGTCGTTTCTAGGATACCAGCGGCGGAAGTTGATTGTTTGTAAACAAGCAATAACGGCATGGTTTTCACAACAGAAGACAACATTTTTATTAAGAATTTGGTACTGTTGAAAGATTACAGCAGTCGTCGATTGAATAAAGAGTTCCCGAATAAGGTTTGGTAAAAAAATGCATCCAAAAGCTCAATGACCTGAAGCAGCGCCTCATCAGCATCTGATCTCAGCTGAAACAGAGCGTCATTGATAAGGCCAACGAGCAGTGATGGTGAAGGTTGAGGGCCTGTATGAGAGCCAAAGTTGAACATTCCGAACAATTGCTAAATTAAAACGTTACTGTTTGTTAGACGTTACTGTTAGAACGTTATTGTTGCTTACTGTCACTTATTAACAAACTTTAGTTTAATTATGCTGATCTGTATCTACATTACACAGAGATTATTGACTTTAAAGTTTTGCAAGTTAGTATGAAGCAGGTAATTGATTCATGTAGTAAATGTTTATATAATATTGTAGCAAATTTATTGACGAAACATCCCACAAAATTTTATGCAATTCGGCCGACATTCATGGAAGATATGAAAAATATATTTTGTTGCCTATATTTATGTGTCACAGTGTTTTTTCTTGATTTAGAATATGCGTACGGAGGTCATCCATTTGGATTTTCAGGAATCTTTGAAATTACGCCTAAAGGTGCTGAGGAATTAGGAGAACATTTCAAATTCAAGTAAGTTAAGTTGTAGGCTCTCTATTTAATTAAGTATTATCCCTTCAGTTGCAGATAATGTAGGAATTTTTAGTATTACCTCAAAAGTATAGACTTTGCATTTTTTACTATATGTAACATATATTGTGAAATGTTGAATACTTCATCATGTTTATAGGGATTGAATTTCTTAACTTATTATTATCAGCCCTCTGTTTAGGTAGGTTATGTTAGTCTTTTAAGTTCTAATTAATGGCATTCTGCAAGCATCTGTGCTCACATTGTTTTATAACTTTTCCTCTGTATGAATGAAGTGTATTGTGCATCTAGAAAGTCAGTACTGATACATTGGTGCTTTATGTTGTGTGTTTATGTATCTTACAGAGAGTCGATACTTATAGGAACGACAGATTTTCTGCAGGACGACATCGTGAGGATCGTTGAGATGTTAGGTAGAGAATATAAAGGAGATCAGTATCATTTGTTGAACAAGAACTGTAATCACTTCACATCGGCTCTTGTTGAGGTATCGTTCTTTCCTACACAGAGGCCCGGTTTCTTGTAAAGCTAAAGTTGTAAAGCTAAGTTTGACGTCTGTTTCCGTATCGAAAGACACTGTCAGAGACGTATCCGGCTGGGACTCAAACCCATGACATCCTTCAAATCGAGCAAGTGTGTAGCCGACTATGCTATCCAAACAGAACTTGTCGTTCCTATTGATGTTTGGAGTCGGTGGCTACAATTTTAGTTACTGGTCATGATATCCTTTTGATGAAAGCCATTAATAATCTTTTTCACAGTCCAATTGTCAATGTGCACAGAGCTGATGTGTATAATGTATTTAAATGTGGACTCAAGTCCTGACATTATGTTAAGACAAAACAGTATTAAGTATTTTTTATTTTTTGTTAGTACACCCTGTCTCATAAAAAACGGCCCCCCTACAATAATGTGAATAACTTTTTAACAGAATTACCAATACATTCGTCGTTTGGAGGCCTACTAGGACTGCCAATTTGACATGTGCGCACAAATTTTGGTTAACATATATCTTGAAAAATGACGAAACACGAGAGTTTTCCACACACAAGGGGTCTTTGACGCAATGGCCAATATGAGATAG
>JAQFZF010000408.1:0-18175 GCA_034695365.1 Enchytraeus norvegicus
TGGAGATTACTTACTGCAAGAGTGTCTGTCACTGTGACGTCCCAGGTGACACATTTTCCCTCTGCCCATGGAATTTGTTACAAACTAATATTTGAATGGCTTACATCTGACGTCGTCTGACCGTCCTGTTGGAACATTATGTCTTCTTGAATTATGTAGGCTAGGCTCTAAAAATAATGTTTATTTCTATGCCGACAAAGAAAACCGGTATTCTAATTGAATACCGGTTTTATACAATCGAAAACCGGTTTGAGAAAAAATACGGTATTAACATTACTACTATCTAGCTTATTAAGCTTTAAGGTCATCTTTTAGTAATCCTGGTAACGGCGGTCCCAAATTCCAATTCACGTCCGATTTTCTTGAAATTTACACCAAAAGTGTAGAATGACTATACCATTAAGTGTACCAATTTTCAAAATTCTATCACTTATACTTTTTGTTATATTTATAAATATCTTATGTTTAATAAGGGGTTTTTTGCTAGGATTAGGTTTCATTTTTCGGCTAATTTATGGTTAGTGTAGGGTTTGGGATGGTGTTAGGGTGAGTTTAAGCCTAACCCCAACCCCTACCCTAACCATAAAATAAATTTTTTCACAAAACACCCTAACCCTAGAACTAACGCTAAAATCACAATGATAATTTGCAACCGCCTTTACCAGTATTATCCATCTTGCTATCTATCTGAGAAGTAACGGCACCCTTGACACTTGTATGTTAATCGGTGCCGGAAGGTTCAACGTGTATATGCACTAAGCCACTTGAAGTGCTTCTGTAATTGCTCATCCCGCTTGGGACGTCCCTGACATCGGGTGAGGAACCGGACGTTAAATCCTCATTGATTGATTGATTGATTCCATGACAAAGATCCGATGGAACAATTATGAACATTGTGTCATGTGTAATTGAGTATGGAAATAGGCGAATTACTACAAAGAATTATCGATGTTAATTTATTATAATAAATGTATTGTGTACATTTTTCATCCTCCGACAACGGCATGAAAGACGTCCATAAAGGCATTAAATCAATATCAGGGAACAGTTTAACGTCTGGTTCACCATCGTACAACGACATTAGGTGTAACATGATGATTAGCACAATCTACAACATGCTTAAATAAGCACTATATTTATGTTTCAGGCTGCCTGCAGAAGTCAACGAGTCAACAGAATGAGTTGATATTAAAGAAGGTGGAGCCATGGAACAGTGTGCGTGTAACATTCAACATACCAGTCGAGGCTGCGCGCAAACTTGAGGAACTCGCACGGCGCCGAGATCCTGTGCTCAAGAACCTCGGCATACTTGCTGTAGAGATAGAGGGAGATCGTATCATCTCACTGACTCTAGACAACGCAGATTCTCCGAGTCAGTCGCAGAGTTTTACAAACAGTGCTACCACTAGAATAGAGAAAAATGTCGGCAGTAGTGTTAGCTCGAGTACCATGGATACCATCAGCTCCCTTGGTTTCTCATCAGAGGGTCTGGGAAATAGTGTTAGGACGAATAATGTGTTCGATCATATCATTTCTCCTGTGCTAGCTAATTCATCTGCCATCGAATGTCGGGCGGAGAGTGAGAATGCGTCGGGAATATCAAAAGAGAACAGTTTTCTGAACGGAATAAATGTTGCCACGTTCAGTGACTCTTATTTAGATATCTTCAATGAGTTGAATCAGCACGGGACAGGTTTGGCTTCGGGATTGTCAAGTGATGCATCGGACCAGTTGGGACTTATAAATCAAGTCATCAAGAGAGAGTGCGAGATCGACCATAACTTCCTATCTCAATCCACAAGTGACGCCGACTGGTTACTCGATGCAAATCAGATTGCCGAGTTCTTCTCGAACGATTTATCGCAAAATAATTTAACGACCGAAAGAACTGTTGCGAGAACTGTACTAGATACTCATTCGTTGCTTTCTACGGAAGCATCACATTTACTTGCGCCGTCTTCAGGGTTTTATACATCACCGTCATCGAAGGAATTCGTAAGCAATCCGTCTAGTTTATCTCGTATTTATAGCAATCAGCAGTTCTCATCGAGTCATTATGTGCCTGAACTGATGCCTAATCAATTAGCGAATGACTTTCTAGATCCGCATTACTCTACGTCTGTCGAACAAGCTGTCCATAAGATAAAAGAAGAAATTATTGCGTCGGCTTCGTGCGTTGAAAGTATTAAACAGGAACGTGCCAGTTTAAATCAGTATGGATATCCTACTTCCATGTCTGGTAATTTATTACAACATTCAGGTAGTTCGATTTCTGGAAGCCAATTGCACCATTCGAGTACTGTGATTTGTGGCAACCCATTGCAGAATTCAGGCAGTGTTTCAATGTTTGATACGACTAGAACTAGTGGGATCGGTGTATGGCCTAAGCTAGAACCCACGGCTATGATGACGAGTGGTAGTCAGGAGAGTGCAGCTATGTCTAGTCCAGTTCTGGTCAATCTGCTGCAAAACCCTGGGGCACGTCATGCTGCACAGCAGCTGCTTAATCAACAGCAGCTGGTCCAGCAACAGCAGCAGCTGCAGAATATGCAACAACATCAGAGGCTTCAGCAGCATCAGTTACTGAATCAATTAAGACAGCAACAGGTGCCAGCTAATCTTCATCAGCTATCAGCTAATTACCAGCAGGTGCCAGCTAATGTCCAACAGCTGCCAGCTAATATGCAACATGCTAATCTTCAGCAGATCCCGTCTAATCCTCAGCTATCAGCTAATCTTCAGCAGCTGACTCAGCAAAGACAATTAAATCAATGGCAGCAACAAAACACATCTAATCATAACTCTCTATTTCTTCTGCGTCCACCTCCTCGATATGTATTAAGCCAGTCATCTAACAAAGTGCCTAATGTCCCTGTAACCTTTACTGATAGCCATACTTTACCTACGTCAATTACTTCCCAAACCTCTCTACCAGAAGTTATCAGTTATAACGCAGCAGGATCGACGCAGCATTCTGAAGTTGGTATGAGTTTGTCGACAGGGGATAGATCACTTGTTCCTGCTAGCACTGGAACAAATCGTATGCCTTTAGAAATGGATGATAACGTACACTATAAACAGTCTCATATTTTAAGCAGTAGGATTGGTGATCAAGTAGCATCTTTTGGTAGTGAATATGTCTCTGGCATGAAAAGTCTGTCGAATAGTCCTATCTTTAGTGCCAGTGTTATGCCTTCATCGATTCACTCTTTACCTTTAGGTGCTCCGACTGTTGCTAGTTTAAGCATGGAAGGCAATAATTTAGTATGGTCAGGATCAAAATCCTCTTCATTCGGTAATAGCCAGACTGTGAGGACTTGTGTCGATGCATTGATCGAACAAAGCAGTTCTATGAAGGCTGCAACACAGACATCCATGTATAATGGTGAAAATAATTCATCTAATACTGGACTGAATAGTTATACATCAGGGACTAATATTGGTACAAGTGCATGTACTACTACCTTAACTAGAGGTATCAAAGGCCTTAGTGAAGTCAAATCTTCTCTGTCAAGTGTATTAGCTGATACTGAACATCCTATGTCAATCTCTGAGCTAAATGAACGAATCAGCTCATCAACTCACAAGTTGCGAGATGCTGGTGTGCTGTCAGAAGTGTTAGACAGTATAGCTTTCGTTCGGAGGGAGTCTAATTTGCAGCAAGGAGAAGTTTTAAGTCTTTCTAACATTCCTGACAAAAAATTACTGGTAGAGTATATGGAACTGACTCCGTCGATAAACTTAGATGGCATGAATGAAGCTGATAATATTGCTACAAATTCAATTGTTAGCTTACAGGGCGAGTTGAAGCTAGAACCTTCTGCTTCTTCCGTTCGTTTAGTCTCTGCCTTGTTACACAAACCCTCGGAAAGTATGTCCAATCCAGAGGCTAATGATAAAGTCACAGAGAGTTTGTCAAGGAGTCCTGTCGATCTTGCTGGGATAGACAATAAATTCACTACGCTGACAAGTTCAATTGGGGTCAATTCTCTAAAGCAAGATGTTTTGAAAGAGGATGGCAACCATCAGACCTCAAATATCAGTCTACCAGTCAATCAGTCTCTTGCACCACAGAGTTCAGTACTAACTTCTGACAACACACTGTCTAAGAGTAGCAGTTTAGCTGCTACTGTGTCAGTGGGTAGTGCTTTAGACGATCCCTTGATTGTGGCTAAAAATGAACTGAAGAAATCCAGAAGATATCCTGTAAATAACGGAAGGTGTAGTTTGACAAATGCCTGTGTAACTCCAACTGAAATTGATGCCAAAATTTCTGTCGAAAGTTCGAAGTCTCGTCAGGCTGAAACTAGACAAATAGATGCCTTAGGTAAGTGTCTTCTTCTTGTTCTTCTTTTAGTTGTCCTGGCTGTTCTCAAGGCTGACGATCATGGTTTTTCCACAGTTCTAGTTCTCTTTTCAGTTTGATCAAATGTGGCTAAGTACTTCTTCTACATTTAAATATCAAATCACTATATAAGACTCTTCGACTTTTTGGACTCTTTATACTATATATACTATAGATATCTATTATCTACAACTATATATGTAATACCGTAATACTTTATCTTCCATTGCAAAGCCTCCTACAATTTTTGAAAATGATTATGCTTTCTATTTCTTTATTCCTCATAACATGACCAAAAAAGCTCATGTAGCCTGTTCTGCTCAGTAAAAATATTTCTATACAAATATATTTGTTATTGTTGCCAGCCTATTTTAAACTTACTCATTTGTGATATATATAGGTGTATCTCCAATCATTGTCTCGCTGGCTAAGTGGTAGCGTTGTGGACTTTGTAACGTGAGGTCCGGGGTTCAACTCCTGGTATCTAGAGCTGATCAGAGATTAATATCTCAGACGTACAATGTACAATACGTGGGATGGATGATCGATGCATAGCACATGAATTGGTCATAAACAAGCATCTGACACTTCCTGACCCAATATCCCATTATTTTTATTAAACATTTATTTCTAAGAACTTTGTAGTTATTTGCCGCAAAATTGCTTTTGTTACAATTACTTAAACTACTCCTGATCTATCGGCCCTTCAGGTGAAGAACTGGTTGTTAATTTCTCACGGATTGATTGATTGAGTGATACTGTTGTAGGTGAGGACAAACCATTTCATGTTACCAGAATGGGACAGAAATCTTCACCCACTGCTGAGTCAAGTAGGAAAGAAACTGTTGAGGCAATTGATAGACTCAGCGAGGGAAGAACAAGAAGGAACACCAGTTCGAATAAACGAAGAAAGATCACTCCAGGGGAACAAAGGCGTCATTCTGAATCGTTAGGTGGAGAAATTTCAGTACCTGATCTCTCCAAGGTTGGAAGTTCGGAGAAGGTGACGTGTGAATTTGACGGTGTAAAGGTGAAGCAAGAAAATGAAGATGCTTTGTTTTTTAGCGACAAATCATTAACTTTACCGTTATCACAACCTGTGCCTAGTACCAGCATTACAACAGATAATCGACAATTGAGATCCAGTGTGTTATTGGTCAATACTAGATCAGCCAAGTCAGTGCAGCTCACAGAGCAACAAATATCATCTTCAATCAATCAATCAGCACAGGTTACAGATACACAGGTATTACATTCAGTTGAACCTGTACCTGTTAGCCAGACAGCGGAGTCAGAAGCTATCTGCACAAGGACTACTAGAGCGCAGGCTTTGAGGCGTAGCACTGAAACACGAAGCCCGAGTCGTAGAAAGCAGATCAGTGAAGATGATTTAATGAACCCACGAGGTAATAGGTCGATATTGACCGTGGCACAGCTGCTTAAACAGGCTGCCGATGCTGCAGCGGCAAATACCATAGCTGCAGCGCATAGTGGTTCATCTGCTGACACATCATCACATGGTGCATCAGCTGCATCTGTTGCTGATCATACTCCTTCATCTGATGTTTCAAAAGCTCTACCTACAACTTCTGTAGATTCTAATTCTGCACAAATGACTAGTGATGCCTTTTCTGATTCTAATGACACACAAACTGCAGCTGATGAATTGTTTGGTTCTATAGCAGAAAGAATGGTAGCTTATGCCTTTTCTGATCCCATAGCTACAGACAGCACGACAGCTGCACCAATAGAAACAGCTGCTAAAGCTGCTGCTGCTGCACAAATTGTTAGCTCTGCTGCGCATGCTGCAGATGATACATATTCTGAATCGTTTGCTGCACAAAATTCTGCCCCTTCGTTTACTGTTGTACAACCTTCTACTTCTATTTCATCACAAGTTACAACTATCACCAGTGGTTTACCTGCAACTTCAGAAACTACAAAACACCCGTTTGACACAAATTCAACTATTTCTTTAGCTACGCCGCCAAAAACAAAACTTCCGATTGATTCAGTAGACAGTACAACTAAATCCGACAGTGCTTCCATTCTTGTCTCAACTTCTCAGACGTCTGATCAAACTCTGACGACAGATTTAAATTCCCGGTCAATATATCATACTAATTCCTCACTCTTGTCTGCTGATACTGAAGATACAAATTCACTAGAATTTGTCAATATTAGAACATCTAATGATATTTCAAATCAAGAGGATGCCACGAGTTCTAATCTAAATAAAGCAGTACCGCAAGTTGACGATGCAAATGAAGCTAGTTTGACTGGTGTTTCAACTGAGTTAACAATTCCTTCAGCGAATGATTCTATCACTTTTCTTCCACAGAAATCATCGATCTTGTCTGATGTTGCTTCTAATAAAACTGAGGATTCCCTAAAATATACTGCTACATCAGATATTCCTTCCTGTCAAGAAAATCCTGGATCAAAGGAGTCCACAGATACATCAAACTTGCCAGAAAATGTTACAGTTTTCCATCCCAAACCTAATTTAGATAGCAGTCTTACAGATGATACTCTAGACTCCACAGAGACTTTGCAGTTATCAACAAGTACTGACTTACCTCCTACATCGATATCAGATAGCAAATGTACTGATAATGTGTTGCCTAGTTCTGTCAGTAGGCAAGAACGGTTGACTGCAGGGAATGTAGCGGAATGTTTAGTATCAGATAGCACACCCTTGGTGTCTGATAGTAGTAGCAGTGACTTGATATCTGCGAGTGATGACTCGACATCTTTAACTACTGATATTGAGACTCTGGCATTTGATAGTGATGACACATATCAGCAAGTCAGTTATACTGAAAGTAATATTACAACTCCTATTGAGAGTACTACTGAAGGTGATAACAATGAAAGTAACAGTGACATCGTTAGTGATTCAACGAGGGTTACGTACAACAGTAAAAGTACTATGAAGGAAAATAGGGATTCGATAAATACTTTAAGTGAAGTTGTTACAGATAGCATTGAAAGTATTTCACATGTTGCCAAAAGTGCATCAACTGATACAGAAAATGATCTGGATGATATAACAAGTAAATCTGGTGATAGAATTAGTATTGACAGTACTGTAAGTGTTCCTGAAGACACCAGAAGTGCTATAAATACTGCAACAGCTGGTGCAGATAATACTGTAACGGAAAGTTATTCAAGCTGTGTTGCAGATACCAGAAGTAATTTCGATGATCTAATAAGGCCGTTGATATCCTCTACAAATTCTGCACATTGCACTAAGAATATTGCTGATGATAGTGAAACTTCGATAGATGACACTAAAATTGGTGGGGATGGCACAATAGTTGAAACTAGTGACTTGATTTATGCAAAAGAATATTCCACGGATGAAGGCAAGCATGTTTTAGATGACAGTATCTTAGTTGCTTCGGTAAGATCTATTTATAACAGGAGAAGTGAGACTGGTGTAGAAGGAGTTAATAGAGAAAGTATCTATGGTTGTGATGTCATAACAGGAAGTAATTTCTCTGTTGATGATGCGGGCATATCTTGTCTGGGTGATAGTATTAATATAAGTGCTAAAGATAACAAGAATGATGCAGATGTGGGTATTATTGTTACAAATTATATGATTAGTGAAATAAACACACCACTTGACGTAACTAATGCAGTTGGTAATAATGCTCATATGAAAGATACAGTTGAAGAAGATAAGAGTGTTAAAGTTGACATGGATAACAATTTAGGGGGCAATGTAACTGGTACAGCTAGCAATTCTATACAGAACGTGCATGATATGATTAACTATGATGTCAATAGTTTAACTGATAATGTCAACAAAAATAACAACATAATAGATGATGGGATTGGTGGAAGTGATACTTTAAATGATGAAAACACAGAAGTAATGACTCAACTCAACATCATTAATCATATTTCTACATGCTATAATACTGAGAACTTCTCTGCCAATGCTACTAATAATACTGAGGGTAACAACACGGATATAACCAATAGCAATCATGATTCTAGTAGCACTCCTCAATATACTGATACAATCTGCAGTGAAGTACAAACAGATAGCGAGCGAAGAGGTTCTTACATGACTAGAATGGACATTGCCTCTACCAGTAGTCTTATTGATCCTGAAGATTCTAACAGGAGTAGACAGGACTTCATTACATCTATTGATAATGGTAATAACGCTGTTGAAAGATCTATGAAGAAAGAACAATCTGTAGAATATGTTAGAACAAATGTCGAAGATCTGACAACCACGCTGATCTCAGACTGTGTTAGTGAACCCGGCGCAGAAACATTTTCAGTCTCAATGTCACATAGTGATGCTCACTATTCCTCAGAGAATGTTTTCATAGGTCCGGGTAAAGCCCTATACAGTGCTAGTAGTAGAAATGATGGGGTTCTTCAAGAGAAAGCAGCTTCAGAAGAATTGACAAGTTCTAGTATAATTTCAGATTCTAAATATTTTAACAATTGCTTACAATCTGTACAGGAAGCTTCGACGAGTGTTTGTCAACCAACTGGTAGCAATGCATTATTGAGTTCAATTACCTCACATTCCTATTGTTATACAGACAGTAATGAAGTGGAGCATTTGAACTATGACAATGAACGAATGAATTTATCTCCAGTTACTTTGCCTGCAGATGATCTAACGGAGTCAGTACACAAAGCCATGATGACATCAGGAACGTTAGATGTCACACTCCCTGTCCCCCCTCTTTTGCTTCAATTGTTTCCCACCACTGAGGCTGATGAAATGAACTCTAAATTCACTGTGGCCAATGAATTTAACTCTAATTTCACGGTAACTGATGAAACGAACTCTAAATTCGCTGGAGGTCATGGTGCAACGGATGAGAATAATTCGAAATCGACAGAGAATTACGCACAAATAAGTCCTTCCTCTACAGATGATGAAACTAACTCCAAATCAACTGAGGTTGCGGTTGATTCGGTAGTAACCGATGATGAAGCCTCACAATCATCATTAGATCATATGGAAACGGGTGAAGAATCCAAATATGTCTATCAATTGTCTGATACTTTACAGTTTACTGCATCTGATGCAGTATTGGGTGAAAACATTGACATCACTAGTAGTGGTTCAAGTAGTGTCTCATTGGATTACATATCTGCGAGTGGGAGTCTTACATCTGTTCATCAGGTTCCATCAGATAACAGTTTAGTGGATGATTTGTGTAGTGCAAAGTACTCAATATCATCAGGTCCTGTATTGTATGGAAACGATAGTCCTCGGTTAGTTAGTAATCCATTGCATACCGAAGCTGTTTCATCTGTAGAAGCTGCAGATAGTGGGGCTCTAGCAGAAAATGAGAATGTAGTTTCTATTGAAAGAAATTTGATACTTGATCAGAATCATCAACCTGATGTGGTGACATCAGTGGCTTGTGAATCAGATCAAGCTAGCAGTTTGAAATCATCCATAACACCTCTAAATGGTTTATACAGCATAGTGGCAACTAAGCTTCACGAAGACAACTCCTCTTTAGCAGTTTCACATCCCTCAAATAACGAATTTGATAGATCATGTTGTAGTTCTTCAGACATTTCATCGGACTATTCAAATGTTACAGAGGGTAAATTACCACATCCAGCATTATCTTCAAACGACTCCACATTGGCAGACACATCTGAGACTAATCAGTCAATCAAATTAGTCTCCTCATTGGCGATCAGTTTGGATGAAAATATTGCTTCAGATAAACTCCAGCATCCAGAATTATTTACCTCAACGAATAGTTCACTAAATGATATATTGCCAATGGAAAATTTCGCTCAAAGCGTCGTTTCAACCACAGTAGAAACTGATGAAGTATTGTATTCTGATGAAGCAGCCACCGTTAATTCAAACAGCGAAATAGACTCGGCATCAGTTGATCATGCTGTAATGAATGAGTCATCACATGAGGATTTGAATATGAGAGACTCTGTAGTAGAATCTGATGAAACATCAGAGAACATTCTTGCAGAAGAGCAGCTCGCACCGATAGACTTACATACAGAGGCTAAACCTTTGAATCTGAGTGTCACACGCCTAGACTTACATGCAGAAGATGAACCTATGAATTTAAGTGTAGCAAAGGCCATGGCAGCAGTTGAGGTGTCTCAAAGTCACTTCAACTCTGTATTATCTCGTCAAGATTCAATTGAGTTATCCGCAACAGATCATGTCAGAGAAGAAATATCTTATAGTGATGAGTCGTTGCCACATGCCAGTTCTAGTTTTGCAACTGTGAGATTAGATTCCAAAGCAACAGAGTTTGTGAAAGACGTAGAAAATTACAGAAATATAGATATGCTGCAATCTAATAACAGCTTTTATAATGATTCACACAGCGTGTCTAAGAGTAATGAGCACATTTGTCATAGTCCTACAGTATCTAATGAAATAAAAAATGATCAGAACATTCTTAACAAGACAGATAAAACAATAAAAGAAATTTATGATTCAAAATCATTAAACGAAACTGTCGACCCAAACTCTTGTAGCTCTACCAAAACTGAAGTCAATGATGAGGCCATACCAAGTTGTGGTGGGGTAATAAATGACAAGAAAGAACTTTTACTGAGTGAGAATACTGAAAAAAATGCTAGTAATGTATCGAATTTGAATCCGGTGTCTATTTTCCATACAGCAGCTTCTACTGAAATTGTACTCGAAACCATCACATGTGTCTCCAATACTATTTCAAAGTCCAGTTTGAAATTGGAATCATCAGACAGTGCTTGCACAATGATATCAGTAAGTAATTTACCTGTTGAAGATGAAACGCCGAATGCAACAGATCCACTTCAATCAGATAATTCTCAGAAGGAGAAGCACAAAGGAGTGCAGAATGAATCCCTTACCATTGCTGCAGAAACTGTAACAGCGACTGTTTCTGATCTATTAACTCCTGGAGCTTCTAAACATTTATATGACGCAACTTTGAGATCTGAAGAGTTGGCAAGAGAGGATTGTTCACAAGATAGTATGACTGTAGGGACGAGAGACAAAGATGAACAACCTAATGGGTCTGATGCACATGCAAGTTGTAGCAGTGTTGAACAAGATATAACATTAGATTTCTCCAGTAGCGAGGATGATCTATCTTGTCACGATCACACATACAGTTCTCTTTGTGTACTCGAAACGGACGATAACTTACAAATTGCCTCAGAAGATAATTTACCAATTGCCTGTGCCTCGGCTGGTACCTGTGCCAGTGTTCTACAAATCAGCTTGGAAATTAATCCAGCTGTTAAAGTTGCAGATTTAGTAAAGGGTCCCACAATGTTTGAGAAAAGTTTGACAGAAAATCATGGCTGGAAATTGCCAAAAAACTTTTCTTTAGAATCAACTCATAAATCTGAGAGTGCTGTTAGAACTGAATTGCTACACGAGACTACTGGTATTGAGTCTATTGTTGGATTGGAAGTTACTGTTGAGATTGGTGACTGCAACTCTCTATCAAATGTTGAAACGTGTTCTAGCGAGCGGGTACCGGAGCTTTCAAACATGATTTCTCACGTTGAAACGTGTTCAAACCTGTCCGAACAGATTTTGGAAGACGTAGGATGTGTGGAACAGGTATGCGAGAGTGATGAAATACCTTATGAAGGGGAAGTCGTCGTCAGTAATTCTGGCACTAACTTATTGCGAGATGGCGACACATGTAATATATCAAACAATACAAATATGAGCAGCGACACTTTCAATTTGCTTTCGTTTGAGTACAAGAATAAGCCTGCGAATAGATTTTGTGGGGATATTAAGAGTAGTGCAGTATCAAATGAATCATTTTCATCGCAGTTGGCTGATTGTAGTAATCACATTCAGAGCTCAAGTGCCACAGCCCATATGGCCATCAGCAATGTTAATTCTCACACGACTGAGTCTTATGTCATGGTACCTAATTCCTCTGGCGGTTTTCAACTATGTCAACGGAATATCGTTTATTTCAATAGCATTCGACAATTACCGTCTCGGAAATATGTATCTAAAGATGGAGTTGAACAATCAGTTAAGGATGGAAAGAACGTGCATACAGATACAACTTATTCATTAAATAGAACACCTGATTCCAAATTGTTACCAAAATGTAACACAGCCGATAGCTACCTAGTTAGCAATGGTATTTTATCATTACCGCACGATTGCACGAGTTTAGAAGATGGTGATTTAGATTCTGAATTGTCACCTTACCAGATGTTTGATAATTCTGTGGATGGGTCCAAATCATTCCTCACAGAACTAGTAGAGGAAACTGTAATGACTAGTGAATCTCGTTCCAAATCAAAGCAGAACAACAAACTAAATAATACTGGTAAAAGAGTGAAGAATTTAAATCCAGGCAGCAAAGTAAATAAAGCTAAAAGTCCTGTAATTAATAATAACACGGTTGGTGTATCGCACACCATTGTGTCCAGTGCTGTCGATTGTGGAATGATTCCGCAAACTGATGGAAAACTTCTTAAGTCACCCAATCGAAAGAGGAAGGAATCAAATAATTCTGTTGATTCAAATGAAAATTCAACTAGATTTAGTTCAGTAAATCTGCAAGAATCTATTAATAGTCATGTTTTAGTTAATAGTCTTATCGAGCCACCTATTAAAAGAAGGAATAATGTTAATAAGAATTCCAAAGCTTCTATCGTTGGTCCAGTAGGAAAACTCTTAAAAGAACCAATCTTACCATTGAATGCAGAATTTATGAATAACAATAGTGCAACAAAGAAGGGAAGGGGAAAGATAGTTGAATTGTCATCTACAAGTAATGGAAGTACAACTGTTGAAGAAACGTTAGATAGGGATAGAATATCAAGAAATGTAAAGAACAAAGACCCAACTGTCAAAAAAAGGGCGAAGAAGGAGCCGACAAACACAGGATGTTGTAAAACAAGCAAAGGAATACCAACCGCGCCAAATGACGAGACGACAGTAAATTCACTCTACTCCCCTGGTACAGGAACTATGCCAAATGTTGGGACTGGATCTCGATCAGCTGTGAGGGGAATGTCTGCAAGGGGCAGAGGTGGTAAAGTAAGCTCGGTGAAGGGTGGGACGAGAGAGAGGAAAGTCTCGGAAGCATCTAGCGGTGGAGATAGTGTAGGAAAGAAGCTTGGAAGGACTTCAGCGATTGGAACTACTGTGACAAAAAATTCAACTATTACCACTCCTGCCTCAAAAACTACTGGCACTCCTGTGGCAAAGAATTTAGCAGGAAGTGGTATTGTGTCCAAAACATCAGCGGCTAGCAATTCTGTGACGAAGTCAACAGCAATCAGCAGTGTTGCGGCTAAGACGTCAGCGACACCACGAGGATCTAAGAGAGCCAATGACGTCAGGAACGTTCCCGACAAGGCGGAGCCGAGTCACAAGATACCTAAGAGAGGAGAAAGTAGTCAGGGTGGGAGGAAAACTGGTGCGACTAAAGGTGTAAACAATTCAGTGAGAGCGAGTAACGGTAGCGAGAAGCAGGGGAAAGCGAAAACTGATAGACATAATACATAATAAGGTAGGTATATTTTTGTATTAATAATGATGTTGTACTACATGTATTTTAATAATTGGCATAAAAATTACTGATAAATATAATTACCTCCGGTATAAAAATAAGACAGATCTATAAGATTGCTTATATGATCTTAACATTGGTCAATACCGGTGCAGTTTAATTATGCTCAATTCTACATAAGGAAATTAAGGAATTTCGTTGCTGAGCCATTTTAGGTAGGTTTGAGTGTGTTTAACGTCAAGGTTCAGAAGCACGAGGCTTCTCTTCAAGATGGCTCAACACAATCGAGCACTACCATCACAAATATTGGGGTTAAGCTTATTACAGCTGTACTCCACAAAGCGCTCTGCAATATATTACAGATCGCCAATATTTAGTGTTCCAGAGAGAACCTGAAATGTTATGAGCCGAGACTAGGCATCTATCTCATCGCTATGATGTTGAGGAAACTATTATTGATGGAGCCTGTGATTTGTTCTTATGGCAATAAACCTGGTTAAGTCTGATTTAGGCTGATTTTTTGTGTAAACCCATTAAGGGCCAGTTTTTGATCTTTGGTTGCGAGCCAACCTCCGGTTAAAAACATATTTTACTTGTAAAAATGTGTAAGCAAAGAAATTTAAATATTCGTTGTCAAAGCAACGATATCTGTCAACCATGGTTTACAACGCGTTGGAAGACGAGCCCTCAATGTAAGCAGTCTCTTTATGTTCGCAAGTCCGTAATCTATATTTATTTATTGGCCGAGCAAGTGCTGGTGTCAGTTAGATCTCTCGCCCAGGTTCCGTAGGTTGAATCGCAGGGTTGTCCCTTCTTTGATAAAGCCTCCGGGCCACAAAACTGACATTAAATTAAATTATTTAGAGTCTTTTTGCCGTTATTGAATATCAGGTATTGTTTTTGTGCAGGAAATTCTACTGTATCTCTCTGTTGGAGAATCGTTAGCCTGCGATTCATGGAGCAATATTGAATGGATTCTGATACAGCTATGTCAGCACAATCCCTCATTCGTGGTGTAGTCTAGGAGATTCTTTGTGCTGCCATCTCAATTACTTCTTGAAATGTGTCATCATCTACTATCGTCTTGTTTGCCAGCAGATTGACATAATAACAATCATTTAATAATGAGATCAGGAAGCCTCAGGTGCTTGTTGATTCATTTCTAACTCATTATGCAGCGGCCTACCATCTCATACAATACCATACAATATGGGTTTAACGTCCGTTTCATCATCTGATGACGATATCAGGGACGTCTCCAACAGCGCTTGCATGCACTACTAACTGGTCCATTCAAACGCAGTTAGGAAAGTTCATGAGTTAATGTGATCTCAGTACATGTTACATTGTCGTGGCCACTTCTGAACACCATCTAACAACAAAGGTAGGACATTTAGACCTGCTACATCGATAGATTCGATACAGTAAAGTACATTATGCGTTTAATGTACAGACCTACCCATAAGCTGTGGCTGATTGATATCTAATTGTAAGCCTATATTAATTATAATAATATTCGTTTAACGACTGTTTTCTAGGCCAGTTATGATATCAGTGATGGTATTACCTTAGCTTAGCATCATTCTAGTATATCAGACAACGAGATATAATTAGTTAATTCTAACACTTTGAACTTGTAATCACAGCTTTCTGCTTGTTAATCAAAATTTTAACAACAGAAAGCTGCATTGCCTTGATTGATTGATTGATTGACTGATGCATTGAATGGGTGAGAGTAGTTTTCCTGTGCCTTCTTATTCTGTGTGTCCAAGGATGACTAATTTCCTGTTTATTTTCTCAATCGCTGTGCGAGTGAAATGAGGTCAGAACTATTTTAAGATGTTTGACCTCTTACTTTGACTGAATAAACTTTTCTATAATGGCAGCATAATCTTGATGCTCTATATTGTTTAGTTTGTGTGAACATTCCCATTAGTGTTATGTGAATGACTGTACAATAGTGTACATGTATGTATAATAATAATTATGCTGTAATTACAATAACTGTTATAATTTTTTTTTAGCCCAGGGTCAGTTATCACCCAGGGCATTAAAAAAATAATAATAATGGTTTAACGCGCGTTTTCTAATACAGGGGTGATGTCATGTATAATACAGGGATGATGTCATGTATAATACAGGGATGATGTCATGTATAATACAGGGATGATGTCATGTATAATGACATAAATGAAGAATAATAATAATAATAACTGTAACAATATATATGTTAGCCTATCATTCAGTTTCTGTTCTACACTTGGGGTTGCTGTTCAAGAGTAGGTCTATTCGCGTGTATTTAACATTGAGCTACATATTTGATGTGGGCTCTTAAACTTTTGTATTAATATACAATACAATGAGGATTTAACGTCCGGTTCCTCACCCGAAGGCGATATCAGGGTCGTCCCAAGCAGACTTTTCAATCGCAAGCAGTTCTATACCACCAGAAAGTTAGTTAATATAAGTTAGTTAGCTATTTTATCTCAAATCATAAATTTAATCTTAGCAAGTTTTGTCTTCCTTACATCGTATGCATATTTGTTAGAGCTAGCGTTATTGTTAGACATTAGTGAAGGAGATAATACAAAATTGTTCTTCTCCAGTAACAATTAGCTTAATTTGGAATTGAGTTGGTTTTTGTTAGAACGGGTCAGCATTAATTATTCTATTAACTGTTCTATTAATATTGCAACCATTGGTAAGTTGCAAAGTCATTTCTGCCAGTTGTCTCGTAAACTTCTATTATGCTGTAAATAAGTGTTGAGTAGATTTTTCGTTTCTTAGCGGTTGACCCAAAATGTATAAAGCCTTGTTGAATGAGTAACTGTGTATAATACTATTTTCCTGTACATTGCTATGATTATATCTGTGCCATGGTCTGTCCAATATATTATAAATAAATCGTACAGGATGTCTGCATAATTATAGTGTATATATCGGCTATAGTGAATTAGTTGCTCTCTTTTATTGTACAGTTATATACGTACCTGACTGGGCCTTCGGGTGAGGAAAAGGACGTTAAATCATCATTGTATTGTATTGTACAGTAATAATTTGTTTCCTCCTAGCTGTATCGCTATGTTTAACATGACGTGAATTGTTAAAATTGTTTGATTTCTGCTGCTGATATAGTTGTTATATATCTGCCTTAATACTGTTAGTCGTTGTTGTTGTTGTTGCCTACCCAGGAAGTCGGCTGTGGTGCTGACCTCCTCTATCGTCCCTACCGGGTGCAAACTGCAAGTGTCGTTTGAGACTCGCCGCCAGGTCTCCAGCAGCTCCGCCGCCTCGCAGGGATTTCTCCTGATAGTCATTATCTATCTTGCTATATTGAGTGTTTTAGATGGTAAATACCAATGACTAATTTCCGCGCTACATCTTTCAAAAGAAGATTTAAAAACTAAATTTGTTTGTCTACCCTTATTTAAATTCTTTGTCGTTTCTGTATTATAAAAGTCATTAAAATGATAAGAAATGTCTTTAAAGGTAATTTCTGTTTAGTTAGTCCACTGACTTAGAAATCATTGTCAGACTAAATTAGTCTGACGATGCTTAAGTGTGGCACATGTTAGTGCCTTAGGGCCTTTTGTCATTATTTCTCGTTGAACTGAATTTTTGATTATGTTTTATTTGTACCGTAACAGAAAATAAAATAATAAATAATAAAACTGACAGTTCATGTGTATTGTGTTGTATAGTATTGTGTTGTATTGTAGTGAGTTTCTGAGATGCATGTCATTGGTTAGAGCCTGTGGTATAGTGGCTAGCATGCCCTGACCCTGAGCTAAGGTTGCGTAGTTCGAGTTTAAGTACGACCGCATAAGCTTTTGTTTAAACTGTATTGTAATAGGTTTTGTTGCAAATTGTGACTGCAAAGATAACAGTAGTTTTAGTTTTTATGAAAAAAATTAAGAATCTGAAGAAAAATTTGGCAGAAAATGTATTTGAAGGTGAGGAAGGTGAACCTTGAAAGGTGAGTACTATTGACATCATTTCTTGTGAGCATTAATGCATAGAGTAAACTCATAATGCGGTAGTTTCTGTGCACAGATAATTATAATCTGAGTTCAACTTAACCATTTTACCTCTAAGATTAATAGACAATTTTTTTATGTATAATACCAATGTTTCTATGACATTTGTAAGTTATATTTGGTGATGAGTTTGAAATGATTACAAAATCTCTAGTCCATTTTGTACCACACAAAGGTTTATCTAGAGTTGCTTTAATCAATGTTTAATATAGTATATCATGCCAAGGCATCTCTATACTTTACAACTTTACATAAACATACAAGGTAATACAAAG
>JAQFZF010000409.1:0-18174 GCA_034695365.1 Enchytraeus norvegicus
CATCATCCTTGGATGAGGAAACGGAACGTAAACCTTTATTATTTTTATTTTTATGTTTGCCAATGCCACAACAGCTTGCCATGATCACCGAACAATGAAATAGCATATTCTAGTTTCAAAGTTCAAATTCAGAAATTAGAAAAAAATTCTCTGTTTGGTCTATCTTAATCTTCCAATAATTGTGTACATTTCTCACATTGCTTCTCATTTTGTTCCCTTTAATGATTTTGTAATTTGCTAAAGTACAAGTTAACAATAAAATTTCAAACTTTAAATTCTTAATATTTTTGTAATTAGTCAAATACCACATGAGCTTGACAGGAACAATAAAATTTTATGTATTTCAATTATCAGTTTGTATATCTGAAGCCTTATTGACAATATAGTTCAATGATGATTTAACGTCCGATTTGTTACCCGAGGGCAATGTCAGAGACGTCCCAAAAGGAATATACAACGACAAGCTGTTCAATACCACCAGAGCTATTACACTTACCAGTACATAGACGGAAGAAAAAACATGATCCGAAACAGTGCCAATCCATCAGCCACTATTACTTCCTTTACTCTTTGAATCCCAGAAACGGTTTACAGAACATAGTACATACTTCAATCAATCAATCAGCAACTTTTATGTAGCGCACTCCTAATTTGAATCTCAGAAGAGCTTTGAAACAGTGAAGGGTTGAGTAGCCTAGCCTGCCATATGCCACAACCGATATGGGCCTCTGCTAATCTTGAATTTGAGCGACCAAATGGTCAAGTACACAGAAATCACGGTGTGACCACTCAGCTCTTCACTGCGGCATCTGCGTTAGTCGCCTCTTACGACACATGCAGTTTACGGTTGGTCTAGATTCTCAAGTTTTCCGGAACAACACCGGAAATGAATGATACTTAAATGATACCTTGTGTAATTGGTAATTATTTACAGAAATTTATATGCGTCGCAACAAATTAAAAATATATCTAAATATCGTATCTGATGTCGTCGTCAGATGATGAAACGGACGTAGACTCATATTGTATTGTATTGTAAGCGAGGTCACGTGCATAAGTAAATGCGCAGCTATAATGTAGGCCTGTATTACATAATTTAACGTTAAGCAAATAACTGTCGTGAGTCTCAATCGTAGGTACAAACGTTTGCATTTGTTTATAGCCTACTCCTAACAGTCTGTACCTAGCACAATTCTACAATTCAAATACTTCCGATTCACGATCATGAGGTAATAAATATAAGCGGCTGTCCAGTGTCCACGGCAATCCAACGATACAACGCGATTTGCTTCTGCGACACTTTTAGCGACATGGCTTTCCAGAGTACAAGAGATTAATTCTAATTTCTATATTTTTGTCTAACATGCATACCTTTTTAACGTGATAAATAAATATATCTTATTAATACAATATAATAATAAAAGTCATGGGCTCAGGTCGAGATGAATTTTGACTAATCCGATTATCGTAGGCTTGATTGCAAAGTACCCTGCAATTTATTACAGAACACGAGACACATAATTAGAGATAAATTCTGACTATCAATAGTCTACGCTAATAATAATTAAGATTGGATTAAAACAACAAAGGCTGTAGTGTGTTTAACATCAAGTTGTGAAAATCGGCGCATCTATTTAACACGACACGCCACACTCGAACTGGCGTCACAAATATTAGTTCAAAGTTCAAAGTTACTACAGCTTTGATCCCACAGAGCGCCCAGCAGTTTAGAATTGAGTACCATTGAATTACGGAGATTATAGATTTGACTACGAATACAGAAATTAAAGAAAAATGAATCAATCCATGCAGCAAATAATAAAAAATTAACAAATAAATGATCAAATTTATAACTGTACAAAACAGTTAATCGTTTAAACTTCCGCGGCACCATCAGCGAAACGGCATTACATAATTTAGGATTTTTTTAAACATTGGCTATTATCTTTGGAGATTTTCAATCAGAGACTTTCGTCTGAAATGCAAATCCGTTGTGAGCTATCAAGAGAAATCGATTACTGAATCTTGGCTTCTGAACAAAGAAAATATTATAAGAATGCAGTTCAGTAATCCCTTTAGTAATACTTCAAGTAAGTGGTCATATATGCTAATAGGCACGAATACTACAGGAAGAGAAGTAATTTACTCTAGGCAATATATTGTACAATGGATAACGTTATCGTATGAATTATAATTTGTTGTGCGTCGTAGACATTAGCGGACCCAGAGGGGCGAGGGGGGCGATCGACCCCCCACCCTCTCCCTTAGACATCAAGAACAACCAGCTTCTGGTAGTGTGGATGACGGGTATTTGGTGAAGCGGTTACGTATTTGCCTTATGATCGAGTGATGGCTCGAGGCGTGGAAACAATTTCTAGCACAGTCGACAATATATCCCCGCACCGTTCGGCACGAGTGCGTATCGGTGCCTAGAAGATGGAAGGCTAATCGTGTACCTGCGCTGGTTGCATTGCGCGCCCTTCGAAAGGAAAAGGTACGATTAATCATGGAGTAGAAAAATTAAATAAAACATAAAAAAGCAACTAAGAAAGGAAACTAGCATTTGCGTCTGTCAAGTGTGAATATATACGAAAATTATTCTTAGTTTTTACAAGATTCCTGTAAAAAAATACCAGGAATCTGGTATTTTCTTATAAATATTACCAGCACCTGGTATTTTCTGCTAAATTCGCCAATCATCCATAGAAAATATTCTGAATTAGCCAGTGGTGGTAGAACAAAGTAAATATTAGTGATGGAGAGACGCCTGCGGGATCGATTCGTGTTCTACCTGTTGTGTAACTTGTGAATCAGAGTTGACCTAACGGAGAAATAATAAACCGTTCGATTCTTGTCGACCGCAACACGGTATGTTTTAGTTAGTCAATCAATCAATAAATCAAAAAATGAGGATTTAACGTCTATTCCTCACCCGAAGGCGATATTAGGGACGTTAATCAGTTACGGTTACTGTTATAGCAAAAAACAATACTTTTTTTATTACTCTTGTTACCTTGGGTGTAGACTGTAGACTCTAGACTGGTAGGCCTACTGTAGTACTAGTCTGTCTAGTAGGCCTACGAGTGATTAAGAACGATTAATGACGTAAATATTAATTTGTTAATTTATATTAACGTCGTCCGGCTACTCTATATCGTCTAGATTGAACGAGCCATTAAGACAGTCCTGTGCAATTCTCTTCAGAGCGATTGAGAGCCTCTGTCAGAGAAATGAGTTCTCTCACCGATCCCGGATGTGAAACTTAATTTGTCTGCCGACTTTACCTTAATTTACTTTAATAATTATTAATCTTCAATAACCGTGACATCTCATCAAATAATTGTAAATGTTGTTAATCCGTCAGTAGTCACAAAGTTCAACAATTGAAACAAATAAATCTGTGGATAAACTTTGGCGCTGACATCATAAATTAAAAATAAAATCGGACCCTTGGTGATTTTCAGACAATAGCAGTACAAACTCTTAAATTATTTAATTTATCTTTACACTTCACCCTAGGAGATAACAATTTGTATATTGAAATATAATTAATAATACATAATAATGAAATCATACTTAATACAATAAAACATAATTATTATGTAAACTGAACAATTCGGAATATCGCGACAAAAGCTAAACAAATTTTTAAATTCGTCAAATTTGTAGACCGTTTTTGCTCGAAAATGTAATTATTCATTCACTCAATGGCAGGCGAAAATATGGGCATTTAAACTTGTCACAGCGCTAGTGGCCTATAGCGGGCAAGACCACTTCCCTTCACTGTTCAAAAGCGCCACTAAGATGCATAGTATCTAGAGGCGCCATGAAATGTCGTTTTGGTATTCCATTGCATTGTAGTAATGGTATTAATTGTATTAATGGAATAAAATACTGATTTTTGAGAAGACTGATTTGTAAATACTCCGGTAAATAATATTTACGAAAATCCGGGGATGTTTATCTAATTCTTCGTATCGAATGAAATTATTGGACCAATGTTTAAAATGTAGGCACTTTTCATAATAGGATTACAGTGTCTAAATTAAATTGTGATTTTCTTTTGTGTTCTGTTGATTTACGTATTACATCCGGTGAAAAGCGAACTTCGACATAGCTGATCAATCATAACAGCGTTACATCAATATAACAGCCAATCATAGGTCGCGTTACATACAAATCTTATTTTTAGATTTCAAGAAAGTCGGCAATATGTTCATTGAAGGATGACGAAGAAAAATTGAATAGAGGAGTACTTTTAAGCCAACAACGGTAACTGTAGGCGTTTATTGTAGATTTCTCGTGAGGTTAAGCGTGGGTGAATTGTATAAATGTTATAAAAGTGAATAAGTGTTACCGTTAACAATTGACACGGATTTGAATTCAATGTCCCTAGGTTCATAAACGATTACGTCAAAGATCCACTGTTAGATAATCCCTTTGTTAGGTGCTATCACGAGTTGTTAGAGGTTTCTACATATAAAGGCGTTGAAACATCTTACTCAATAAGTAAACCTGTAACTCAACGGAAACTACAAGATAAAACTTAAGTTAGGTAACCTAGATCAACTTGTAACTTTAGATTTTGAAGAGAATTTATAATATCAGAATTAGATTGATAAAGGTAACTGGATTTAGAGAGAAAAGTCAGAAAGAAAGTAAATTGGTGGCGGCAAACATTTCGCCGAGATTATTTTATCACTATATTCAGAAATAAGAAAAATTTCTAGCCATCAACATCTCAACAAGATGAATCAGGTAAGCCATATTAAATTATGCACGACTATGACATTTACAGAATTATTACACACTTTGGTATACACTATATTGCGTTGATAAAATAAGTTGACAAATTCCGCTATCTTTTGCTGTAAAATAGTAAATCTTTCGTAAACTACAGGAATGTGTTTTTCTTCTTTCTCCGAGGCTTAAGAATTTTGACTGGTGTATTTTATTAGCCTGTCCTGTTAGGGTCACGGTAGAGACTGGGGTTATGGCTAGCCTAACTTTCATTCCAACCCTACCGTAACAGAACCTAACCCTACATTTATCCTACACCATTTGTGAAAATTGTGAGAAAATCAGTCAAATTGTATTGGCAAAGACACAAGTTTTTATAAGAGACTTTTTCATTTACCAGGTATCTAATTTTACTGCAGATTTTATCCCCATTTCAAATATAATAATCGATAATATTACGGGTTTGCCGCGCTGGTGTCGAGCCATCGATGATAATCGAATATCGTGTGGATACGTCCCTGACATTGCATGTCGATGAGAAAACGAAAGCTAAACTTTGATTGCTTTGCTCAAATGATTGATAGATTATGCATTTAATTAAATAAGAAACATAATATCTCGAAACGTATTGAACTAATAATTATATTTGCCTCCAGCAATCATGATAATTATTCTGATAATATTATTGACGTTCTTATTATAAGAGATTAAATTAGTATAAGAATTAGTATCATGACTGCTTCAAGCTATATATTAATACTGTAGGCCTGAATTCACGAATTATCATATCGTTTAATATAATTTATGGTTTATTTTGTTTAATTTATTCCTTTCAAAAACACGATTTATAATTATCGTTTAAGCTAACCAACCGTAAGATTACTTACATTATATTCCCGCGGCTATAACGGAAGCTAAATATATTACATATATAGTACATGTCATTATTAAAAAAGGAATAAATTTATTGGACTATTCATTTACATGTATAATGAATAATTATAACACAGGTCATCGTCCGTTTCCTCATCCAGGGATGTTGTCAGGGGCGTATCATACAGTTCATAATATCATTTATCATTAGGCTGCTTCTTTTGTTGATTCTGAGAATTTATATGACGGATCGCTACAAATATATCAACTTATTTATGACCCGTAGTGCATATTTATTATTACAAACTTCAGATTGTGCTAAAAGTCAAACGGATGCCCACGTTTTGTTTTCAAAATCATACATTAATCTATCAGATAAAATCTTGTGTATTTTTTATTACTATGTGGAGCCTATTTGATATTTAAAACAATTATTTAAAACTGTAGTATTTTAATGTTTAACTATGGTGAGTCGAAGGTTGACCCATACAAAGATGGCTTCTTGATCTCAGCAACCAATAAATGCACAGCATTTCAAAATATCCTTTAAGTCTTGAATAGGGCCTATACATTCTAATATCTTTTAAATATTATGTTGTAAACTAAAATTGACATGATATTTGTGATAAATAATTGTTACATGATTAAATTCTTTATCCAAAATGTGTAGGTAATAATAATTGTAATATAGCTTTCACGTCCGTTTCTTCGTTCACAGACGTCACAGACGTCATCTAGGCATATGTTGTTCTTCTTCTTTATCTGCTTCCGTCCTCAGTTAACTTAATTTTTGATGTTCTTTCAGATAATCGCTGTTCTTGTTTGTGTTCTTCTGTCAGTCAGTCTCAAGACTTCAGTCGTTAGAGCAGAGGCTCTCGGATCCGCTCCGGCTATCACTGGTAGGTTGTGATTTCAATTCAAATTCTTTCGGAATTGCAATAGCGTTTTACAGCATAACGATGATAATATCGGAAGTAATGCATAGTGTCGTCCATGCCTTTTGGGTGCCAATGATGCGCAGCCGAGACCACATGGTAACAATCGTGCTTGCTGTGCTGTAACCGCTGCTAAAGTTGGCGCCTTATGCCAGCAAAACCGGGCTTTAGATTTAAAGTTAAGACCGGGCTTCAGATTTTAAGTCACCCGATTAATAAATAAAAAGACTCAAATTTTAAAATTAAAATTTTACTGGAATTTTCAGTAAATACGTTTTTGAATTTATTATAATACTAACCTAGATCTACAGCATTGGCGAAGGGAAGAGGGGAACGGGGAGGGGGTATGCCACAACAGAAGTATCAAAATGTTTGTGCATTAGTTTATGTACATTGCTGAGAAATATCTCCAACAATTTGAAACGTGTCCTCCCAGAAGACCAAAGTGCCTTTTAAAAGACTGAATCCTGGCTATGCCACTGATCTAAAGCCAGAAAGTGTGTGGATTCCGCATTATTTTGGTATAATACAGGTAATGTGGTCCAGGTTTCCTAGTAGTGACATTTAATACACCATCCTACTAGTATAATGTCATCCCAGTAACATGGGCAATGCCTCGATAAGTCTATGCAAACATTAGACCTTTAGAGTTCAGGTTCTACATTTTTCTGATTGTGAGTCATGCTAGCAAACATTCGTAGCCACACCCTACTTTGTTAGAGGCTTTAAAGGTGCACACATTTTTGCCATAAATAATTGTCATTTAACTTGTAAATTATAATATGTAAGTGAATGTCTATGGCACTTATTTCTTTTCAATGGCATCAATGCTTTAATTGACATTACTTGACGGTGTAATTTTGCGCGATGTGATGAATAAATAAATACATAAACTCCCCTTAAATCGTAGAGAATTAATTTTAGAATTCTTTAACTTTTTCGGACTTCGATGGGGTAGGCTAACGCCTTCGCTTTAATTCAATTTGAATTCATTACAACTTTTGATAGTGAATTGGTCACTCTTGAATGTTTATGTAACTTTTGTATTTGAGGCGACAAAGGCATTCCATATTTAAAGTGCGCTTCTGAGATACTGTTTATGTAGAGGAGTTTGAAAAATGCCCGTTTGTTTTGCATCGTAATAATTTTTATAAGCATATTATGTGAAATAAAATTGTTCAAATAGGCCTTTCTATGTAAATTCGAATATGCCCAGGTGACCAGTCTTTTTCCTTTCGACTTTCTTACTAACTGAAAAGTGTATGTTCAGATTTATCAAGAATATTTGGATGGTCGTATGCAAAGTGAACTAAAGACCATCAGAAATACCGTCAAAAATGGTGTTTATTTAAACAATATTTCTATATTGTTATCCACAATATTGAAAATATTTTATTGATATTTACTAGATATAATGGTGTTCTACAATACTGGCCAAAAATGTTTTTCTGTTAGTTTGTGGTTTTGAAAATATTTTGCAAATAACAATAATTATTTATTTTGGTCGTTGGCCCGTTTTTGAATGCGACCATTCATTTTGTGTTATGTATTGAGAATTTAATGTAGAATGTTTCTTCTTTTACGAACCACATGTAATACCATTCAAATGGTATCGTACACAGTAGTTTTTTGTCAAAACTCATTGGACTGTTGTTGTAATATGCATAACATGTCCTTGAGCCCGTCGTCAGATGATGAAACGGACGTTAGACCCATACTCTATTGTATTGTATGCCTTTTCATTTCGCACATGGACATCCATTATGCATTACTTGTAGGTCTATGATATGTAATACATAGGCCTATAGCGATTTTTAGCATGTTTTCTCTGCTCTGAAGGACTCTATGACTGTAAAAGTACGACAAACATTAATTAGCGAAATGTCGCAATCAATACATTTGTCGATTGTATAGTGTTATGTATCAAACTCTGACCTATCTGAAAGATTTCATAATTGTTTATGCTTGCTTTCTATAGTATGAGTCACTTATGTGAATTGGGCCAACATTTTTCCCTTGTTGTTTTCTGAAAACTTAAGAATAATAGCCCAGCCGATAGCTGCAAGTGTTCATGAAAGGCGACCAACTCAGATGCAACAGTGAAGGAGAATATGATCAACGCCATAACTTCTGTGTATTATAAAATGTCACACTAGTAGAGGTTCTGCAACAGCGTTTGTGATCAATGGCAGACTAGGCTACTTTTTCCTACCCCGTTCATGAGCGCAGGATTTGAGACTTAGTTAAGTTTGAGTCTCAGTTAAGTTAGTTAGTTCAGTTCAGTTGTGTTTGAGCTAAGTTTGAGATTAAGTCAGCGCTTTATAGAAATTTACTCTTGATTGATTAATTAATAATAATAAATCTAAGATGATTTTGAAATGCTTGTTTATTCAGATTCAGTGCTCTTCAAGTGTGACTTTGAGGGCGGTATGTGTGGTATGGTGATAACGGGTTCTCCTCAGACAAACTTCACCTGGGTTCGATTTGCAGGAAAGACTCCCAGTGAAAACACCGGGCCCAGTGTTGATCATACAACAGGCACTGCTACTGGTTAGTTAGAACTTTTAGCATGCATTACCTAAGGACAATTACAAGTTTGCTAATTTTATAGGTTTCTGTTGTTTGCTATCTCAGATCTGATGGTTCATGTATGTTGTAGAGGGTGAACTTTCATTTGCTGTACTGTTCTTTTATTTTGTTGTGTCTGTAGACTGATGCATTTTCCCCTGTCGTTTGCTTTGCTTTGACGAATAAAGAGATATTCATTTAGAATGCATAGAATACAAGATTGTCCCTCTCTTTTCTTTGCTTTGACGAATAAAGAGATATTCATTTAGAATGCATAGAATACAAGGTTGCCCCTCTAACTTTTAATATTAAAAACTTTGCAAACCTTGATGTCTGGCTGAGGTAATCACACCCTATAAACCATCCCGCAGTCATCCTTAATCTGGTACTAATCTCCTTATATTGTATTTTACTGTATTATATCTTACTTTAATTTTATTTCTCGACGTTAATTGACGTCCCTGACATCGTCGTGAGGTGATGAAACGGACTTTAAATACATATTATATTGCTATATTTGTAATAGGTTGGTTCATGTACACTGAAGCCTCGTATCATTACCCTGGCGAGGTGACGAGTCTGACGATGTTGGCAGGATCTCTGAACCGCAACCTTGCTGGAACGTACCCTGACGCCTGCCTGACGTTCTGGTACAACATGTATGGGCAGCACATTGGAACGCTGAACGTGTCAGTGGGTGCTAGCGACATCGTGTGGTCACTCAGCTATAATCAATCAAGTAAGTGCTATTTTAGTAGAAAAGTGACTGTAAAGTACACATGAATACATATGAAACAATTAGGACTTTCTGCTATCTGCAATACGTTTCAGCATCGTTCGGTTTTAATCATTTTGCTATTGCTCGGTACTGCTATTTATGATGGTGAAATAAAGATCATATCTAATAAAATTTCTTCAGACGTTATTTCTTTCTCATTGCCCCGACTAGACTTTATGAAAACACGAATGCTACAAACTATTGGGATAAATATGAAGTGTGTTAAAACTACGTTATAATTTAAGACATGCTAAATTAATGAATCAATGACTGACAAAGAATACACTCTCATCTTGACATTTCCAGGATTACAATAAAGATTTAAATATTCTAATCAACCTAATAATCTAGAATATTTGAAATTAAATTATAGTGATTTTAATTGATGAAATATATTTTAACAATTATTCTGTTTTAAACAGCCGGATGGTACCAGCAGAATGTTACACTGAGAAACTACCTCAGTTCTACACCAACCAAGGATATCTCATTCATCGGCGTCAGAGGTGGTCAGGATATTGGTCAGCCTTTTGGTGACATAGCCATTGATGACGTCACCTTATACGCCGGATCTTGCGGCTATGATACAACAACCGTTTCCCCTACAACAACAACAATAGCAACAACAACTAGAATAATAACAACAGCACCAGCAACAACAGCTCTACCAACTACAGTTGCACCAACAACCGCAATATTTACAACACAGGGGGCAACAACAACAGTGCAACCGACAACATCCATCTTTCCTTCCACAGCGCAACAGACAACACCAGCAACAAACACTATATCAGCAACATCAACAAGTGCAACACATACGGGGACAAACGGGCCTCAGGGTTTGTTAAGCGGTTCAGCAACAAATCAGGCGACGACAACAAAAACCTCGGATGTGGTAACAACCGGCACCGTGACGTCATCAGGTCATACTTTGACGTCATACTCAAGGAACACGGAGATTACAGGATCGACGCCGAGATCAGCGGCGCAAGTTAGTGGGTCGTCAGGTAAGCAGATATTACGCCAGTTTTAAAATTTAATACAAATTTAATTTATCTAAACATGCACAATTTGTGTACATTTGTGTGCACAAGCATAGAAACTGCTTTATGTTGATTTGCTCATATACATGTATATTATAAATGTACTATTTTTTCTTCCTAAATAAAGTTCTACTATCTTAAATTATGAATAAACCAAGTGCCAATATACTAATTGTAATTAGTGATTTAGTGACGATCCGTGTACTGTGATCTATGGACTTGCACTGTTTCGGATCTCGCCTTAACTTCAGTCTATGTATTGACAAGTGTGTTCCGGTGGTATAGAACCGCTTGCAGTTGCATAGTCTGCTTGAGATGTCCCTAACATCGCCTTCGGGTGAGGTACCGGGCGTTAAATCCTCATTGTATTGTATTGTATGTTTGTCTGCAGATAAAGCAATATGGAGCCTCTCAGAAAGAGATATGATCATACTGTTGTGTTTCCTGTGTGCCGCCATCTTGCTTCTTATCATCATCGTCATTATACTGGCCTGCTTCCTCTGTCTAGCCCGAAGGAAATACATCGTGGAAAGAGCGGCGAATATGTATCCTTCTTCCAGCACCATAGATGGAGTATCAACGGTAGAATCTCATCCAGCTGCTTCCAGGAGCCAACCGGATAGATTCATGTCTCCGTATGATAAAACCGCGGATCATCATTATTAGTATTTAATGTATTTTCTATTTATTTATTGTTTACGTTTTTATAATTCAAATGTACTAACTTCTTGTTTGTAAATCGAATATTTTCTGAGGAGAAACAACTGCTAATTTTTTTCTGAACTGAATCTGAACTGAATTTTCTCCCCGTACGATAGAACCACGTGTCATCATTATTAGTATTTTCTTTTCTATTTTCTGTTGACGCTTTTATGAATTCAATGCACTATTTTACTGTGATTTACTTTAACTTACTTGTTTTCAAACAGAAAAAGTTCTTACTAGAAATATATGCTGATTTAACAAAATAATCTGAATAGAATTGACAATTGTCCAAACCTATTGATTTATAATTTGTTATTGTCGCGGCTGCGCTAAGAAGGACGCTAAATAATATTTCTATTGATTTGGCTGAACCAAAAGCACACATCGGTTAAGTGTCCGACTCGGGTTCCATAGATTCACCGCTCAAATCTCAGACTCACTCGTCACTGATGTAATCGTTAAGCCGCGAGTCTGGCTTTTATTTCGATTTAACTTTTTTAGATTAATCTGACCTGAATTGATATTGGTTGTTCTGGTATTACTTGGCCGCCTTCGCTAATACAAGTCTAATTTAGTTATAATGTTAGTGCGACTCCATACATCTAAATTCTAGAACTCTATCGGTAGTATTGCGTATAAAGTATAAGTCGTAGGCTTACTTGTGCTATTTGTTAAAGCTTTCTAACGATTGTCTATTTATTGTGTATATTATCGTATTTTGAAGTAAGTAGGTGCCTATTTATCATAATGGGATATGTCCTATTTACTAATTTGTGTTACATTAGGCCAGCTGAATATGTTGTAAGTATGTGTGATTCAATTAACGTTTCTGCCATTGCTCTTGGGTGAGGAACCGGACGTTAAATCCTCATGGATTAATTGATTGTGCTATTTTGATTTATGATTGATTGGTTTATCTGACCTACATGTAATAGTCATCAGTCTTGGTATGAAGAGAGCTTTAATTTAGACGATTCACTTATTTAAATATATTTAATGCATGCGATATTTAGTTCGGAAACAGGTTTTGCTTAATATAATATATTTTAATTAAAGACTTCATTATTTATTTCTGCTGGCAGACAGATTTTAGGCCTAGTTATTGTTGCTATCATGGAATACATTATTTTTTTCAGTGCCTCGAGAACCCTACGTTTGTTCATTTTGACTTTTGACGTCCCCGACAACAACATTGGATGAGTAAACGGACGCCAAATCTCCGTTATAATATTAGCGTAGTGTCATTATTCTTTTCATTGCATTATGTTCGAATACATTGATATTCTAGTATGATCTATTAAAACAATGTGCACTGAAGTCCATGATGTCTGTTAACCGCGTCCGTATGAGTTGGTAGATAGAAATAGTTGATTGTTGAGTAGAGCCATTCACATTTCTGGCCCAACACTCCTAAAGTCTGGTAAGATCCAGGGCCGGATTTACCATGAAACAAAATCAGCACGTGCTGAGGGCCCCCCTGTCAAAGGGGGCCCCCCGAGATTAAAAAAGAAATAAACCTTAAAATAACGCCAAATAACTAAAATAACTACCGTCTCGCCCGGGTGGGGGACCCCTTTCATGAGTGCTTCAGGACTCCCTACCCCCCCCCACTCACCAAATCTCTACCGGGTGGGGGCCCCCCTTTCATGAGTGCTTCAGGAGTTCCTACCTCCTTCCCCCCGCTCACTGGTGGGGCCTACTTTCCACGAGTGCTTCAGGCCCATCAAGGTCTAAATCCGGAACTGGTAAGATCTTTCAAAGAAACTGAGAAATCCGGATCTGCCTTTGTCAAACTTTCAACGGAACTTAAAAACTACATAGAAAACAAAACAGTAGTATTAAATTCTAGGTATTTAAAAGTCGCGATGAGAATAAAATGTACCTCATTCTATTATAATTATCGTTGTTCAGTATAAAATTACTTGCATGCTTAGAACATGATTGAAATACGAGATATCCCGGAAGCAGATTTTCAGATTTAAAAAAATTACGTATAGTAGTTGCATTGTCATACATCATATTGGGTCCGGAAAAAAATCTGAGTGACAGATTCGCAGATTGTCTGATGAGCAGATTAATCTCCATCCTGTGATCTGCCGATTAATCCCTCCCTATCTGATCAGTGATTTAATCCCCATCTGATGATCTGATTAGTCTCCATCCTGTGATCTGCGGATTTATCCCTATCTGATCAGTGAATTAATCCCCATCTGATGATCGGATTAATCCCCATCATGACTCTTTGTCTCTATTTCGATCTTCTCCACAGTGAGATCATCACTCATATCTGTCACTGATTTTATAGCGTCTCGCAGAGCCTGAAAGCATTAAATACTTAAGATTAAAAAATAAATTAAAATATCAGATCTGCTTGGAGAATAGACCTAATGTAGTAAATTGAACTGCTACTAAAGGTTCCTACGAGTCGTACCATCTAAATAAATTATTCTAATTTAAAGTATGCATTCATGCATTCGTTAGACATGTAACCTGCTAAACACTTACTAAACTATTCTTAGCAAACTAATAAATTAACAAAATAACTATCGTCTTCGTCTTCTTATGTCATATCGGGATTCCAACTTATTAGAAATTTAAGCTAGAATGTTTTGTTACATCTTCCCCTGATGTTTGGTCACAGTTTTGAAATATAATCTTATTATCAGGCTTTTTATTTTAATTATTAGCAACGATCACTTATATAGCAGTATCATGACCGAAACAGATCTTCGAGACTGCTTTACAAAATATATAAGTCAAAGTTAAGATTAATCATCAGGCATTTTAAGATTTGCAAATAATGATAGCTATCATTAGATTCATGTCAGGGACAATAAGTATAGATTAATAATTATCGGGTATTTTAAGTTTGCAAATATCTATCTATAAACTGCGTTTGAGTGGACCGGTTACTAGTGCTTCCAAGTGTTGTTTGAGACGTCCCTGATATCGTCGTCAGATGATGAAACGGACGTTAAACCCGTATCGATATTAATATTGATATTGATATCAAGAGTTTTATATCAATCTTGTCGGCTGAATGAGAGAAGTGAAAGAGATCCTACCTTATCATAGTCGATATCTCCGTCGTCTGAAGCTATCTGAGTTCTCTTCTCAATACGCTTCTCAACAATTCCATCCTTCTCCGTCGTGTGCTTTAGAATAAAATATAATAATGCTAATTAAATTAACAAACATCATTAGCGCAGATTCCATGGTCGGAGGCCAAGTGCGGAGGCCAATGAGGAGTTTTAGGATAGATACATTAGTTACTGGCCACTTGCAATTTCGCATCATCAAGTGCAGCAGCAGGCACTGCAGCAGAAGCAGGAAGGAATCCAAGAATAAAGTCCTCCTGGCAAGACGAGACCGTCCGAGCAACCAGGTCATTGCCAGGTCATTAAAAACTAAAGGCAGGTCGTAAAAAACAGTAATGTATAACAATATAATAATCAGCCAGGTCTGGTCATCAGGTCGGACATCAGGTTAGAGGCTTTTTACCAGGTCGTTGACCTGGTGCGACCTGGTGTGGCGCCGCCACTACTAGATATCACTTCGTGCCAGTCGCCATGGACTCATAGTGTGGAAACTCTAGGCCCTGTAAATGAGAGTGGGTTGGACTTCATCGACGATATAGGCAGAAGGTTGCGTGCCCTGACCGGAGACCACTGAGAGCCTCATTCCTGTGGCAGATGGCTCTCTGTGACTCTTCAGCAGTACAATGCTGTATGCTTCCTGGGAGCTATATTGCCCTATGCAATATCTTTAAACACATCTCATTATTTTGCTTATTTAATATTTTGCTTTACTTTTTAGGGTTTGATTGGTGATGGGATTGGGATTTTGACAATATTTTTAGATGTGCAATTATTGTGCATGCTTCCGGGGACATTTGAGTGCCAAACATTATTACAATAATAAACGTGACTACTTACTACTTTATCAAGGCTGCTGACTGTCATTTTGAATGTTTAATTTTACAAACATCATAGTAGGCTATAATTACATACTTTTCCTTAAAAAAAGCTAAAAGCTAAGTTTAACGTCTGTCTCCGTACCCAAGGATACTGTCAGAGGCGGTTCTACACGAGATTGCTAGATTGAAACAGGAAATATCCTGTCTAGGTGCAAAGGTGTGGTATAAATTAAGAATACAAATGACGTAACACTGTATATCGCAATACCTCTGTTATAATGGTGCCGTCCGGAGCGGTGTAGGTTCTGGTGGATGTTTTAGTGAAGCTAGATTGTGTGCCAGTCCAGTTACCTTCACCCATTGGACCAATACCTCTTATCCCTTCTTGGTTCAAATGATCATCCTGGTACATGCCTCGGCCATCGTCGTCGAATTCTCCGCCCTATATGAATGCGTTCAATGATATTATATAAAAATAAGATATTATAAGGAGAGCCTCCGTGGTCTAATGACAGCACTGCGGCCTGTGAATCATGAGGTTGCGGATTCAAAGCCCAGTGGAGACTACGAAATGTACGTCTTGGCAAGCTACTTTACTGTTTTTACAGTTTTACTATTGCTATAATAGCAAGCAGTCGGTGTACATTTACCAAGACACGCTCTAACGACTGCTCTAGCTAGCCGAATTTGGAAACAAATCCCGGCTATCTCGACATCTGGCGAGATAAATAGCATAGGCTATAATTATTATTATTATTATTATTATATAAGAATAAGAAAATTATTAAAGGTTTAACGTCCGCTTAGCGTTCGTTTCCTCATGCAAGGATGATGTACGAGACGCCAATGTATACTCTATGCTATATAATTAACTCATTTATTGCGTAAGTCAAACCGGTCAATTACTTATTCGATCGATCGATTAGAGAGAAAATATTATAATATCTGTTCAAGGACTCCAATGATAATATGAGATTTAAATTTTGGAATTTCTTTGAGAATGATATTAGCGCATTCCTTTACGTCATGATAATAAGATACAGCAGCCTATAAAATAAGAAATTATAAGAATAAAATAAAATAAATAAATAAATCAAGATTTAAAGATGTTATGCTCCTACCCTGCTTTGACGGTTGTTAGAGAGGGTAATGTTGACGTTGGTTATTAGGTTGCCCTGCGCATCTCTCTGAGGGCCGGCTCTTGAGCCTGCCCCGTAGGCACCTTGGTAATTGCCTGACGCCTCGTCCCCCTACAAAATGAATGAAGGTTGTATAAAATAGATTAAAATCGTGTACATTAAAGTTATTTTAATAATATTCAAATTGATTTAAGTTTTGCTAGTTAACTATGACATGGCAATCTGACTCATTGAGTTCAGTTAAAACTTCTACATGTAATATAGGTAGACAATATATCAATTCATCACATGCGTGAACATCCATTGTACCACTACCTTTCCATTTTTACCAAGAATTAATATGAATATCAATGTCATCAATGTCATCTACAATGTCATCTCAACTCTTCAATCTTTGTTGACATGCCTTCATTACCTCGGATAGACATTAAATACGAACCACTTCTTTTTAGGGGGGGATTTAGCGTCTTTTTAGGGGGGATTTAGCGTCTTTTTAGGGGGGGGATTTAGCGACATCGGTAGAGTGTTCGCCTCACATGCAAGTGATTCAGGTTCAAGTCCTGGATCGGTCGACAAAGAAAAATCCCATTGTTACGTTTGTCATGTACCTGCGCTGGCAGCTTGAAGCGTCATAAAAAGACAAAGGTACGATGAATCATGGATTGGCAAAGAAAATAACAAAACACAACAACAGCAACTAAGCAAGAAAACTAGCATGTGCGTTCTGACATGTGAAAATAGAAGAAGAATTTAAAAAAAGACATAAATCAGGTCCAAGATCGACCTCTGTTAGCAGTATCAGAAAATGTTGTGTCAGAACCATCAAATCTTTTACCTTCTTCCTTGTTCTTCTACATTCTTCCCTGTTAATGTCATCCAACGTCGACCTCGTCTACTTTGACCATCTGCCATCTCATTGATTTCTCTAATCTATTGTCTCCAACTACGTGTCAAAAGTATCTCAGCTTTAACTCTGACATTTTCTTATCATAATTGTTATGTTACTTTGCATCATAATTACTTCTAACAGACTTTTAAGCATGTTTAGCGGTCCATGGAATTCTTAACAATCCTCTCCTGCACCAATTCAAGATTGGTTCTATTCTTATTCTGTCTTTCGCCTTCATTTTCCAACGAAAGCGGACGACAGTGGGCTACATCTAACATTACAAATGATATATAACTTACATGTCCGATCATGCCCTGTTGCTTGAGCCAATCATCAGACCCGTAGTAGGGGCTACCCGGACCGTACCCCGAGGTATCGCTTCCTCCTCGCCCGTACCCCTCCGGTGGGGCCAGCATGCCCTGACCGTCATAGCCGGCGTAGTCCGGGCCACTAGGGGTTATATACCCCGGCCCCCCAGGGTACGGCGTCTTGCTATATTTGGCCCCACTGTGACCATCCCCGGTCCCTCCCCCTGGCGTCATGAAGTTCACCTGACTCTGGCAAATAGCATTAAAACAATACGAAAGA